>JANAVB010004600.1:7741355-7853012 GCA_029216955.1 Iris pallida
CCCCCCCCCCCCCCCCCCCCCCCCAAATATTGGGATAAAGTGCAAAGAAACCCTCCTTAGATTTGCGTTTTGCATTTGAGACCCCTTGTTTAAAAAAAAATTCACATTTTTATTTTTTTCAGTTTGTACCCATGTCGTTAACAGCAGTTAAAATACGTCTAAAATACGATTTTATCCCCCCCCCTCCCACGCTCTCCCCCTCTCTCTCGGTGCGGGAGCTTGTCAAGCAGGGCCGACCAGAGGAGAGGGGAGGGTAGCCGGCCAGCGGAGGAGGGAGGGGGCGGGTCGAGCTAGGGGTGAGCATTCGGTTAATTCGGTTCAAATCGAACCGAAAATCGAATAAGCAAAACCGAAACCGAACTGGATTGGCCCATAACTGAATCAAACTGAACCGAATTAAATCGGTTCGATTTCGGTTTATTCAATTTTTTGGTTTATTTGCACTTTTTGTTAATATATATAGTACTTAAATATACCTAATTTATTTAGTATATATCTGTAGTGTGGGTGTGTTTATATATATATATATATATATATATATATATATATATATATATATATATATATATATATATATAAAACTACATCGAACCGAATCTTTTTAAAACCGAATCGAATCTCGGTTCGGTTCGATTTTTCTTATTCGGTCCCCCTACCCTCCCCCCCTCCTCCCTCCGCTGGCCGGCCCCCTCGACCGCCCCCTCCTCCCTTCGCTGGCTAGCCCCCCCCCCCCCCCCCCCCCCCCCCAATCCCCCTCCTCCTCCGCGAGCCGGCCATGCTCGACCTAGGGGTGAGCATTATTCGGTTTTGGACCGAAAATCTAACCGAATCGAATAAGAGATTCGGTTCGATTTAAAAAAAAAATCGGTTCGTTTTGGTTTTGAAAATACTAAATTTTTTTATTCGATTTCGGTCAAAAACCGAAAACCGAATATATATATATATATATATATATACTACAAATATATACTAAATAAATTTAGTATTTTTAAGTATATATATATTAACAAAATGTGCAAATAAACCAAAAATGAATAAACCGAATAAACCGAAATCGAACCCATTTAATTCGGTTCAGTTTGATTCGGTTATGGGCCAATTCTGTTCGGTTTCAGTTTTGCTTATTCGATTTTCGGTTCAATTCAGTTTTCGGTTCTGTTTGAACCGAATTAACCGAATGCTCACCCTTAGCTCGACCGCCCCCTCCTCCCTCCGCTGGCCGGCCACCCTTCCCTCTCCTCTGGTCGGCCCCGCTTGACAAGCCCCTTCCACCGGAGAGAGGGGAGGAGGGGTAAACTTATTTTTAGACGTATTTTAACGGCTTTTAACAACGGGGGTGCAAACTGAACAAAAATTAAAATGTGGGATTTTTTTTATAAACAAAAGGTCTTCAAATGCAAAAAAAATTCTAAAGAGGGTTTGTTTGCACTTTACCATAGGATTGGGGGGGGGGGGAGGGTTACACTAATTAAAATAAAATTGAGGGAGAATTAGAAATATGATTAGCAATTGGGGGGTAAATACAAATAACTCAATTTTTTATTGAAAAGTTTCTTAGAAAATTATATTACATTAAAATAATTGAAATATGATTTAAATATATTCTAATAATTAATATTCGTTATATATGTTTTTAAGATTTTGGATATATGTGTAGTTAGATAATGTTAAAAATAATTAAATATGATTTGAATATTTTTTATTTAGAATTTTTTTATAGATGTGTCCTAGGACTTTGGATATATATTAATTGGATAATAATATGTATATAGAATTTTGTACACGTTTGTTAAAGTCAAGTTATTAATTATAATTATTCAGTTTTAATTCTAGATTATATACATACCACTCGTATTGAGCATTTTTTTAATCCTAGATCTTTATAATAGTAGAGATTACATAAATTTTACACTGATTATTTAACTATATTAATTTAGTATAAAGGCCTCACTTTGCAAACATTTACTCAAAAATGGATGAAAGTGAAGATATCACTTTTTTCCCTTCATATAAAGACAATATAGGGGACAAGAACTAAAAAAAAAATGATGATTACGCATTTTTGTCTACTCTCTCGTATTTAACCTACTTACATTCATTCAAATAGAAAAACTTGTGGATTCTATCTTCAGGTACAAATTCCTAAATCCTCTCATACAATACAAAAATATACGGCCTGCATTGAAAAATATATTAGAGTAATTTTTTTGTTTTATGCATAACATTTTATTTTTATGTGACCTATATATACTAACAGCTTTGTATTCTACAACCTATAGTATATATTACACTATATGATGTGGGGACTTTGAATAGAATTAAGAATTAATAAAACGAAACAACGTGATTATCTATTGTCCGTGCCATGTGGCAGCTTTCCACTGGAGGAGGTACTGAATTTAAGGATTGTTGGTTCGGTGCTAGCAAAGAGGTCAATAGAAGACTGTCATATAGTGCGGACAATGAACGGTCATGTCCAATGGACAGTCGAAATCACATTTTTTTAAAAATGTTTGTAAAAAAAATGTTCATGCAATAAAAAATCATTTGAATGGGTGGCATTCCTATTAACTAATCCAATTGTTCTGACCTAACTCGAGTGGCTCTTGTGGTTACTGAAGAGAGGTATAAAATTCGACTATGTAGCGGAAGATCAGTGGATCGAACCACGGATATATATTATTTTTTCATTTATCTGATGGCAGGGACGGATCCAGAAATTATAGTTGGGGTGGGCTGGCAAAAATTTGGGTGGGCTGGAAGTAGATAAATCCATATAAAAAAAAATTTAAAAAAAATTTGTATAGAAAAAATTTTAATTTTAATTTTTTTGGGGTGGGCTGGAGCCCACCCCACCCTACCTCTAGATCCGCCCCTGTCTGATGGAAATGAAAGACAACGGACCCAACAGATATATTAATACAGTCTACACTAAGTTTCGTATGTATTGTCGGATATCTCAAAAAATTCTAATTGTTCCAACCACCACCACTATTTGTTGGACAAGTATGGGTTGGCTTTCAACAACAAACATATACCAGGGCCTCCCCCCTGCAATGTTTTAAAAATCGGACCGATGATCGAACCGAAATTTTTTGGTATAGGTCGGACCGGGGTTTAACCGAGGTTCAACCGGAGTTCAATTGGAGTTCAATAGACTTGGTTTAGTTTGATTCAAATAGGTAAATATCCATATTTATTTTTTGGTTTAGTTTGGTTTGATCATAAGTATGTTAGTTCGGTTTAATTTTACAACTATAAGGTCGATTAAAACCAAATATAAAATCAAATGTCCAAATTTCTCATAATAATTTATTTTGATTTTTTTTACAATGAAAAAATAACAAAAAATGGCCGGTTCAATTGTGAACCGGTTCGGCCGGTTCACCGGTTGAACCGATTTTGACAAAAAAAATGACGGTTATTTAAAAGACCCGGCTTTAGTCGAACCGGACCAATTTTTTGGTTTAAACTAGTTGGACCCGGTCCAACCGCCGGTCCGGTCCGATTTTTACAACATTGTCCCCTGCCGCGTGTTGCTCCTCTTCTCCCTTTCTTTCCCTCTCACGCATGCACCATGCATGATAAACTTCACACTGGTCCCCCACCATTGATCCAAACTCGTGCAACCGTGACCGAGCCGGCTCTCCGTAGGCCCCACCGCCACGTACGCCTTTCCGTGTCGCGATCGCTAGACACGTGTGTATTTGTGTCGTCTTTCTTCCGCCCACCTTATCCTCGTCCTACATCAATACAATTTGGGTTATTTAGTAACAATGTCTCATATAACGACGGATATTAGAGTTTGGGTCTCGAAAATAACTAACTTTAGGATTTGAATTTTTAGATCACAGACAAATTAACAGTGATTTTTGCAAATCCAAGCCATAATATTGGTCATTTTCGAGTCACAAATCCTAATTCTAACCATTATACGCGATCCTACTACTAAATAACTCATACAATCTCTAGATTCATAATGTATGAACTTATTTTATAGAATAATAAGACTTAAGCCGTGATGCATAGCTGACACTGAGATCGTGGGGGTGTTGGATTGTATCTCGTTTTCGGTTGAACGCTCAAATGGGAGGTGACAATGGAGTTGGAAATTTAGTCACACACCGGATAGGAGGTGGGATCATGAGGTGTAGATAATTGGAATTGGTTCAGGCCTTACGTGAGAATTCTCTTTTAAGGCATATGGGTCCAATTCAATATCGCACCTCATGGGCCAACTTCAGTTCGGGTCACACCGCGTTCACAACAAGTGCTATCAGAGCCCATGGTTATGGGGCTGGGTTGGACGACTCTAATTAGTAATTAGTACTCTAATTAGTTCGAGACATATGGTGCTGAACGTTCATGCGTATACACGGATATAATGAGTGCTAAGTTGGAGATTGTTGGTTTTGTCTAAAAAACTAAAATAAAAGTAAATTAAAAAAATATTAGCGCCAAGAATTGAACTAAGAATCTCTACTAATATGTAAGTCTAACTATTTATTTTAAGGATCTCCGTACGTAGTACATACTAGTTCTAATTTAGATACAAGTTAATTAATATTTATGTTTAAATTAATTTTTTGGAGGTCCTAATCGTCAGAGCCGACCTTGCCATGATGGTCGCGTCCCTGCCATAGGAGCTATAGTCAGGACCTATGAATTTTTACATTCAAAATTTAGGAACTCACATTGTAGTAGAATAGTAAAGCTCAAGTTGGAGTTCCAATTTCTATATTTTACATTATTTAGAAGAAGAAAAAAAATAAAAGGAAAGATGATATATGAATCTATCATTATTTATTTGGGTTTCAAAATTTTTTTTATTATCTCATATAAATCTAATATTTTATATTAATTTTTATTATAAATCTTGACTCACAAGATGTATTTTTGAGCAGTCGTCCACTAATGATCAGGGCCGGCCCGGAGGGTTGAGTTGCCCTAGCCGGAACTAATTTTGGTTGCCCTTTGACTTTTATTAAAAAAAAATATTACAATAAAAACGTATAGATAATTTTTTGATAAAATTAAGATTACATTGTGCATTTAGCTTGAACTATAATAAATATTGATTACAAAAATATCAAAGAAAAGTAAGTCCGATCATGATACTTTATAAACTAGTACAATCCGATTCAAAGAAAATGCTTCTATTTGCATTTTTGATACAAATTCTTTAATTAAGTGATCATACTCAAAGCTTCTCTAGTAGCTCTTTTTTAATTGAGATCATAGCTAATCCATTCAATCTTTGTTGTGACATTGTCGGAATCTCACTCGATCCTTATCATTTTCATTATTCGTCATAGTATCTATACAAATACAACATTACAATTCTATTTCAAACTATAATTACTAAGCTATGTAGTTATACTTTAAATAATTATTTCACCATATGACAAAGGGACAATTGTTGGACTCAGTGGTCACCCACCATGTTGTGTGAAAAGAAATCCTTATTGACATTATTAACAACATTTATAAGAGACCTAGATGCTAAAATATGACCCATGTGACCATGTCACCCAATTCTTCAAAGTTTGCACAAACTGACAAACCTTATCCAATTCCAATGTATAGCACAAATAGCTTGATTCAGAGACACGAATCACTAGCACAAAACTTTGAATCACTAAACAATAAAATAGCACAAATAAAGCTAAAAAATAAACAATACAAGCACAAGTGCACAACATCACTAACTTGATTCTTATTTGTGCTACACGATTACGAATCACTAAACAATAAAAATAAAACAGTTACATACCAGACGGTCCAGTATCCACTCCAGACCCTAAGCTTTGAATCTGCAAACCCTGAAGTTGCAGACTTGCAGTTTCTCGGTTTCTTCAACCGACAATAATAGAGTCTATAGAGAATCAGAGATTAAGATCAAACTTAGAAGAAGGAAGAAGAAGAAGAGAAAAAAAAACTGACCGGGGTCCGGAGAATAAAGATGGGTCGATTTTTCCAGCCAAGGAAGAGAAGAAAGAGGGGTTTCTTCAGCCAAGGAAGAGGAGGAGGAGGGATCGATGGATTTGGGATTTGGATCTTCCAACACATGGCTGCTCTCACACTATTGGTGGACCTAGGAGTGGTGGGATGGTAATTGGGCTTTGGATTTTTTTGATCCGGGGGGTTGCCCCAAGGAGGAGGGTTGCCCAAGCCCAAGCTCTTTCCGGACTTACCTACGGGCCGGCCCTGCTAATGATACTCTAAAACAATACTCAAACTTGGGTTAGGTCAAGCAACATGAAGGTTCAACTTAGTATTATTTATTTATTGTTAGAGTACGTACGTGCTCCACTTTAATTACAAATCAGCTTATAGTCCTTCAAACTCTCGGTCATGCATGTATACTTCTAATTTCTATCTAAAGATAGAATCAGAAACCGTGTTAGTAATTCCCTAAACGGAAAAAATTGGCAACGGTAAAATTACAAGTATAAATCGGTTAAGTAAATAATATATGTTCAAATATTCGGTCAAATATTCAAAAAAATAAAAAAATTGAGGTTAGAAATTTCACATTCTTAAATATGTTGTCAAATTTAATTTGTTAATTAAACATGTTCCTACCATATTTTTTTGTGCCATTTTTTTAAAAATAATTTATAAGGAATGTTTAAATTCCATATGTTTAAAATTTACGTATTAATTCGAATCTTTCAAAAGT
Organism: Iris pallida; assembly: GCA_029216955.1. Classification (NCBI taxonomy): domain Eukaryota; kingdom Viridiplantae; phylum Streptophyta; class Magnoliopsida; order Asparagales; family Iridaceae; genus Iris; species Iris pallida. The sequence continues at coordinate 7,748,038 of JANAVB010004600.1, forward strand.
ACACAAGTATTATACGGTTCTGAAAGATACGAAATTTTTTGCGTATAATACGAGTTTTATTCGGATGATTGCTAACGAAGATCATAAATTCAAATCGTTTGGGCTGAACTAAAAATAAGTTATACTTAGTGAAAAAGAAAAAAAAAATATAAGACAACAGTTGAGTCATCGAAGCCAAAATATTGGAGCTCTTTGATTTTTTGAGTCCATAATAAACCATGATGAAGTCTTAAATAAAATAAAAAATCTCAACGAGAGATGAAAATAATCTTATTGGCAATAAGTTTAAAATACAATGGGGCTCTTATTTAACCATATGTAAGAAATAACTAGACATGCTAATATAAATTCAAACATAACTAAAAGGAAAATAACCTACCTAGGCCTATATATATGTACTAATCTATACCCATCTTATTTACATACGATAGAAACATCAATATGGTGGCATGCTTGGTAAACTTATGATCTTAAAAGCAAAAGGTATTGAGATCAATAATCACTGACCACATTTTAATATAACTATCTTTTTTTTAATATAATTTTTATATAATGTCCCCTATCAACTTTTGAGGGCCGATCCTGAGCTATCGGGGTCCCGAGACGAAATGACCTATTAACCATAAGTATTTGTTATAGTCAAGATTTGAACCAATGACCTATTAACCATAAGTATAGCATCATAACCACTACACCACAATATTTTTTATTAAAAAAGGATACATGATATATACTAGGTCTATTATAGACAGTTTCATGTTGGTGTCCCCTTCTGTCAGAGGGCCCTGGACTGTCGTCCCGTCTGTCCTGGGCCACGGCCGCCCATGCTTTTGAGTATTGTGATGGTTTAATAATTATTATTATTTTTCAATTTTTTTTTTTACAAATTCTATACAATGTCCCCTTAAATTATGTTATTTTGTTTTCCCTAGAAAATTTTTACGCAACAATCACTTGACAGTTCCCAAATTTTAAGTTGAGTCCCTCAACAATGTTCTGTTATGTTATTGCGGGTCAATCACTGGATGGTAACCTCACTCTCACCCCCACTATTGATTTCCAAATCAATAATCATACCTGTGTGATGCAAACAGGTGGAGAAACAAATACTTCCGTCGAAATTTCAGCAATAGCATCTTGGACTAATCAAACTGTTGGAAATTCTTCACTTTTCTTGCTTTAAAACCTGCAACAAAAAAAATAGATAAATGTTACCGGCCTCGGAGAAGTCGTGTATGTAGCACTGTCCTAAGAGTTAATTCGGATTTATGTGAAGACTTTATCCGAATGCTTCTAGTGGTAAAATCTCTGCTCCACCGGAATCTCCTTGCCGCACACGACGTAGAGAGAGTGACCATCGACTTAGCTCTGCCCACAGCAAAACCAAGAATAAAAGAGTTTCGGAGTGACAAGAATTCGAGAGAGAGAGAGAGAGAGATAGTATTTTGTAGTATTTTCAGTGTGTAGAAAGTATTGAGATCGGCCTCAATATATAGACTTTTCTCCAAGGTTAGGGAATAATGGAGAATGAAGGCAATTTAATATAGCCAATAAATACTTAACGTTATAAATAAATTCATATAAAAAATATGTGATACATTGTATCTAGACAGGAGTTAATATGTCAAACGTGTCTCAGTCCGAACCCTAAGAGAAAATTGAATCGGCATTCGGCGTCCGCATATGTGGGCACGTACACCCTCATCCATTACGCGCGCCTAGCCGAACGAGTCGAGACAAGCCGGGCGGCGGCGGCGTGCACGTCTAGCCAACAAGCCTCTCTCACAATACTTTAATAAAATAAAGGGTTATTTGTATAAGGGTACCAGGTTTATGATATAATTAGACTTTGTGCACTGGGTTTGTCCATTTTAGAGTTTGGGTACTCGAATTTTTTAGTGACACATTTTAGTGACAAAGTGGACTTTCAGTGACGAAATAAGTCTTTTAATGACGAATGTTTGTCACTAAAAATGTGTCACTAAAAAGTTACAGTACCCAAAGTCTAAAACTGACAAATCCAGTACCCAAAGCCTAATTATATCATAAACTTGGTACCCTTATACAAAAATAACCCTAAAATAAAAGGAAGAGGGCAATATATACTAGACAAGGAATCCTTGTCTAGCCGATTTGGGGCTAATTGAAAGGAGTTAAGCTTTTGCTAGCTCATGTGTGTGTGAACACAACACACATACAGCTAACACAAACAATCTCCAAGGCACAAGATTTTTTTCCCCCTTTGAAGATCCTGATGCGGTAATAGATTCCCCTTCAACGATGATCGGGTTGGTAGGGAATTTTCTCGCAAGGATAGCTCCAATGTGAATGGCTTCAACTTCGTATGTAAGCCTAGATTCCGGTGAGGAATGATTAGTAGGTAGTTGGAGACCAATTGTGAACCCCAGTTTTAGGTTTTGTAATGTTAATATTAGTAATAATATAATGCTATTATTATAATTATATTATTATGTGGGTTAAAAAAAATTTATATAAATAAATCTGTTTTTTTTGGTTGCCGACCTGACCCTGAGCGCTGGACCCTGTTTCGAACCCGAACTCAATTAGGTTTAAATTAATAATCTGGTTTATAGATATAGATAGTTGGTAATATATTTTTGGTTGAGGATTTGGGTTTAAATCCTAGAGGTACCCGAACCCGCACCCGAACCCGACCCGATTTTTTCCCCCTGCTCCCCTCTCCTCTCACCGCTGGAAAGTCCCACGTTCACCACTTCCTTTCCCTCCCTTAACCCCCTCCTCAACTCACTCTCCCCCACTCTTTCCCCCACTTACTCTCCTCAAAAACCACTCCTTCCCTCTTCCCTACTCCCATATTAAAACACCATCACCACCACCTCCCCCACAAACCACTCCACACACATATTCTCCTCTCATTCTCCCTCGCTCTCTCCCAAACTTCCTCGCACCCCTCCCAGCCCGACCGCCGGCCCGCTCCAGTCCGCCGCCACGCCCCACCGGCGAGCTCCGCCCGCCCGGCCGTTCAACCCTCAGCCGCACTCAGCCGATCTTCCTCGGTGCCCCGACTCCCCCGAACCCGCGCCCAGCCCCCGCCGACTCCGGCGCCCCCTCTCGGCAGCCACCACGCACGCCGCGGCCCGGCGCCGTGCCCTAGGTCCTGGCGACCCCAACCCGCGACCGCTCGCCCGGCGCCCTCCCGGCGTTTCCCCGAGTGCCGCCCCTTCGGCGCCGAGCCTCCGTTCGTCCGTGCCCTGCGCCGCCATCCAGAGCCCGTGCTCCGCTGATCTGGACAGCACTGTCCAGCTCTGTCCCGGGCTTTTCCGACTGCTGTCCGTGATATTTTCCTCTAAATTTCATCAGAGCTCTAGCCGAGCAACCCAAGGTATAACTCCTCTGTCCCGTCCTATTTTCATTGTCTATGATGAGATTGGTCCCCGATTCCCTCCCGGAATTCGGTTTTTAGCGACGTCGTAACTTCGGATTTTTTTCGGAAATGTTCGTGATATTCGTTTATTTCGGACTTTTCCGAATAATTTTCTGGATTTTGGCGTTGTGATTCCGAATTCATTTCGGGAATTCCCGAAACTATATTGCGGGTTTCCGTTGAGATTCAGAATTATTTTGTGAATTTTAATTGTGTGTAAAATGGTTTGGAATTGAATTCTGGTGTTCCCTGGTTTGGGACTTTTTATAAATGATTATGGCACACTTTTCCCAGTTTTGGGTTGACCGAAATAAGGAAGTGCCCCGGATTTTTCTATAAAATTTAATTATATAATTTTTAAAATGGTTTTAAAATGGTTTTCGGAAAAGAATATTTGGATTTTGGGCGACGACCGTATTGGTCAATGGGCCTGGCTAAGTGCAAACGAAACCGTTTTCGCCCGGACGTTGAGGCATTAGCCTATATGACGATTGGACCAATATCTGAGACTCACTATTAATTTAATTTATTTTTATTATTAGTTTATTCATAATTAAATTGTAGATAATTTATAACTAACAAATATTTCTTCTTATTTCAATTCATGTAAATAATTTGTAAGGGCATAAGCCCAGCTTTTCTATTTTCTTTCTTTGTGGCCTGTAAATATTGTAGCGTAGTTTTTCTTTTATTTTCTGGTTTTGGGTTTTTAGCGTAGACGCGTGAAAATGAAATAATAATATTTTTGATATAGAAAATTAATAAGATTTTCTCTCACATTAAATTTACAAGTTTGTAATATTTTAAACAAAGATCATGTTTTCTCATTAAACAAAAATTTTAGTTTTATATGATAATACGAAAATACAAAGTTTTAACTAAATAAATTGGTAACTACGAGTTTTTCCAAAATAAAAGTTAAAGTGATCTTTTCCTCGTTATTAATAACAACGCACCCTATAATCGAGTTTTGTTGTGATAGCGTAATCAAGATTAAAATTGATTAGGACAAACTTAGAGATTGCAACTAGCATAGTTAGCATGGTAACTCTGGAATCTGAGTCGAACTTCTCGAATGTAGATTTCGAGGACGTGCTAAAATCCCATCTCGAAGTCTTCAACTTTTCAAATCCAGTCAAACCAAGGCAAGTACATTTTGTGTTAGTTACAATTATTTAATAATCGCTTTACTGCAAATTTAAACCACGATGCAACACGGAACTCTCTCTGAGAGCACTGACTGATTGACTGTTGGGTACTGGGAGAATAGTGTAATGATTATGACCACATCCAAAGTAATAACTTGAACTGTATTAGCTTACCCCTCCACACATGGGGATAAGCCATATCGTATCAATAGGATACAACTGTACAACCCAAGCCGGTCATATTCATTGCCTATTCAAATCACACTGTTTAACTGCCAGAAAACTGTTTACTTCAAATGTTTAAAAGTGCATGATTCTATTATTATTTTAATTATCAAATTAGCATGAATTGTACTTTGCTCCCTCCTGACTGAAGATAACATTTTTAGGGGATATTGAGGATGCTGAGCTGTTAATCAACAGCTATTACGATCCGGTTCTGTACCCGTGGTGCTGCAGAGTCCCCTTTGGAGGACGCAGGAACTGAGGCCGATGAGCCGAGTGCTTAGCTAGAATTTTCTTTTTCCAGTTTTGTTGTTTCATTGAAAATTCTGTTATTTTGAATTCAGTATTTAATTCAGTTCATTTACTTCCAATTGTATTTATTTCAATGTTTAATAAAGTTTTAAATTTCCGAATTTTGAGTTGTGACAAATATATGTTGTTTGTGGTTATCTGCTAATGGAACAGCTTACTGCCGCCGTCTCAACACGGTGAGGCTGGGCATGATCCGGTTCGACCCAATTATTTGGGATCGGTCGTGTGTCACGCCCCAGAACCAGAATACTGAGGAACGGGGTGTGCATAGCCAGCTACGTATAACGGAACGGCAACCATCCCACTATACGGTCACAGCTGTCTAGCTATGTGAGGGTACACTACAAACCATCATCTCTTAGGGTCAAATCAAGCTATTGTCTCAACTCAACAAGTAATGATAGTTACAAGATATCAGATCACCAAATACAATTGTAAGGCGTCCCAAACATTACATATCCAGATGATCATGAAGCTAGTCGTACAAAATGTAAGGACTAACAAGAGTTAAGTCATACATGATCAACCTCGAGTTTCCAATCATGATTATAGCCCGTAGGCAGACAGAAGGTAAATTTACATCGAGCTAACAAGTGCTCGTCGGCTAAACGACTCAAAAGAATAATGTACAATTATAGTAGGAGAACAAAAGAACCCACTCATTGCCCTGGTTATGCCTGGCGATCACCATCGGGCTGGAAAGCAGGTAGATCCTTTGCTGCTGCTCCGGTATATGGCCATACAAAACCAGCTGGGTCAGACCCCAAAAAGAGCAAGTGCCACAAAGGAGGCTTCACTTAGGAACTAAAGCCAGCAATTAGCACAAGAATATAATTACATAATAAGAGACAGTAATTTAAGAAAAACATGACAGGTGCATATAAAAGACAGTCTTGTACCGAATCAATAAAAGACAGAACATATGGAAAAGCATAACAGGATGATATACGATGAGATAACCATGGGACTATTCAGATAACCAGGTTACCACCCGTAAACCAAACAAGGATTTGTAACCCTTCGTCTGAGCAGAACTTGGAACTCTCACCATTTATCGGAAAAATAAATATAAGCATTCTGATCCTGCAGCAATCTGGAACAGGATTAGGGCAAGACTAGAGTGGTTAGACTCCATCCAATCATTTCACGGCCAAGCAAGAATTACGGCTTGATACTTTAACTAACTAGGGTTATCACAGGCCTAGTTACTAGCAACATGCAGTGAAAATTCCAAGTTCGGTTACCTGTTTGTTACTACCTGAGTGATCCCAGCAAAGAAAAGGAAAAGATAGCATGATATAGCAGACACACTGTAGTAAGATACATGTGTCCTAAGGTACCACACTCGACGACGGGTTGGAAGTGCGCTCATCTCGACGGATAGCAACAAATCCCATGTATATATATATATATATATATATATATAAAATATATATATATATATATATATATATATATATATATATATATATATATATATATATAAGGCCGGGACCAAAGGGGCAACAGGTAACTGGGAAATTCTCCATGAACTATTTGATCAATCTAGTCATTAACCTAGCCAGATTCAGTATGAATCCTTGACCGTGGTGCTCAGGGATCATGCCCTAGACATAATGCAAGACACAACCGGACTAGTAGTTTATACAAGCACAATCCATGCAAACAACCACGGTGTCCAGGCCAATGAATTAATTTGTCAAAAGTTGTCACGCCCCAGAACCAGAATACTGGAGAGCGGGGGCAGACATAGCCAGCTACGTATAATGAAATGGAATCCATCTCACCATACGGTCACGGCTGTCTAGATATATGAGGGTTTATCTACAAGCCAACAGTCTCCTAGGGTCAAGAACAAGCCTAGTATCTCAATCACAAGTAAGCAGATAAATGTTACAAGATGTAAAATCACCAAATATACAATCGTAAGGCGTCCCAAACATTACATATTCAGCTGATCATGAAGCTAGTCGTTACAAAATGTGAGGACTAGCAAGAGTTTCAGTCATACATGATCAACCCTAGGTTGCCAATCATGTTACAGCCTGTGAGACTCGTCTCACAGTATCGGTATTTATATACGGATACGTATTTTGTAGTGTATTTCGTATTTTTTTGATTTTCGTAATGCTTTAAAATTTTCCTAACTTATAGATTTTTTTTCTTGGCCGGCATACCGCAGTATACCGACGGCATACCGTCCAGACAGATTTTTCACATTTTAGATATTTTCGATTTCAGATATTTTCATGAATAGTGTTTCCGATATTTTCATGAATAGTGTTTTAGATATTTTGATGAATAGTATTTAGATATTTTCATGAATAGTGTAGATGCACCCTATTACCCATTGGATATTTGGTTTTGTTTTGATGGTTAGGATTGACTTAGATCTTCACATGGATCACCATCCGACGGCTAAGATTAATTCCCCCTTCTATATATACCATTTCACTTTCTCTCTCCTCTCTCTTTTCATTCTTTTCACTCTCTCTTCATTTCTTCTTCCCTTCTCTCCCCCTTGGAGCTTGCCAAGAGCTTGGCCTTGAGACCTTGGGTGTGGTGTCTAACCCCCCTAGGAGGAGGAGTAGAAGATTAGGCTTGGAGCCTAACCTAGGCAAGTACATCTTGCCAAATCCATGAACCATTTTGTTTTGTTGTCATTTTTGTTTCCCTTGGTATTAAATGCTTAGAATTGTTCTAAACTCATTTTGTTAAGAATGTTTTCCTTGTGATTCTCATCTATATACATGTTTCCAAAATTGGTTTAAACAAGGTTTTGATTTTCTGTTAAAACCCAATATGGACTTAGTAGAAAACTTGGTATCAAGAGTGATACTAGTGTTACCATCATGTATCTTGGTCACATATACATATATGAGGCCCTCACCTAGTTTGTATATCATGGATTTTAAGTTTGGTGGCAATCGGAACCCGTTTCGGTGTCCCGAGAACCTCTGTTTGGGAGTATTTTGAGGTATTGATCTATCAAATGTTTTGATTTGTGAAAACTAATACTTCATGTTGTAGAAAATTCAATTCTATTCAATTTTGACTTTTGAAAGTCCGAATTTTGATTTAAAATGAAGTTTTTATGGCCGAAACAAGTTTTGGCAAAATTCTGAATTTTGTTGCTGTTTGAAAAACCGGTATACCGCCGGTATACCGCAGTATACCGCCGGTATACCGTTTTTTTGCACCAGAAACCTTCTGTCTTTAGGCCGGTATACCGCCGGTATGCCGCAGTATACCGCCGGTATGCCGTTTTATGCTGTTTTGGTCTGTTTTTGTCCGTTTTGGGTCCGTTTTTGTCCGTTTTTGATATTTTCTTCGACTGTAATGATTTCTTAACATGATAAGATGATCTTGCTCAGTTAGATAATGATTGTACACCCTATATAGACTTGATACTAGCACATGTTCAACCATTTTATGAAATGTACTTAGCCTTGATTATTCTTCTCCACATGCCATGATATGTCTATTGATAGATTCTTTCTTACAAGTTATGATAATTGTTGCCATGCCTTCTTGTCTACTTGATAGTAACCTGTCGTGGTGCACTCTTGAACATGTCTTTTTTTTGCTTACATGATAGTGGCCTGTCATGGCGCACTTTTGATTCTAGTACATGTCTTGCTCCTTGATAGTGGCTCGTCGTAGCGCACTCTTGCCTTGATATTGTCATGTCTTGTTGTGGCTTGTTATGGTGCACAATCTTGCTTGTCTTGTCCAGTCTTGCATGTCTCATGTCTAGGATGAATTCTGCGGAATGCCACACCCGGAATCCAACAAGAAAATGTTAAGGACTAAACAACTAGCTTGATTACTTAGATCATTGAGAATTTCCCAGTAACCTGTTGCCCCTTTGGTCTTGGCATTATATATATATACATTGGGATTTGGAGCTATCTGTTATGATGAGCACACTTCCAGCTCACCGTCGAGTGGGGCACCTCTTTAGGACACATGTATCTTACTACAGTGTGTCTGCTATATCTCTTTAGGACACATGTATCTTACTGCAGTGTGTCTGCTATACTTCTTTTCTTTTGGCTTGGACCACTCAGGTAGTAGCAGGCAGGTGCTGGACTTGGAATTCTCAGACTTGCATTTGTTAGTAATTAGGATTGTGACAACCCTAGTTAGCTAAAGTATCAAGCCGTAATCATTGCTTGGCCGTGATTGATGGATGGAGTCCATTCTTGTCTAGTCTAGTCTTGCTCCAGTTTATCTTATTGTAGTACTTAGCTTCCTGTCATTCCTCACATGCCATTCTTCCTACTACATGCTCGGCTTCACCATATGCTCACATGTTCCAGTTTTTACATGCTCACATGCTCCAGTTATCTTACATGCTCACATGTCCCAGTTATCTTACATGCTCACATGCTCCAGTTACTTAACATGCTCACATGTCTAGTTTATCTTTCATGTTCACATGTTTCCTTTTCCTTACATGTACACAGTTTACATTCTGTCACATGTCCTTTACCTTACGTTACATGTTGCTTTACTCATTGTCTTTCCTATTCTCGGGATAAGTGCATTGGTAGCGCACGAGTCTCGATTTGCTTTTACTTATTTATGTCTCTATCCGTTGATATGAATTGCATGCTGGTTTTAGTTCATAAGTTTGGCTTCCTTTGTGGTACTTGCTATTGGGGTTCTGACCCCACTGGTTTTGCATTGACCAGATCTAGTTGAGGAGCCCGAGGATCTTCCGTACCTTCCACTCATTGGTGATTACCCGGAGCACCAGAGTACCTTAGTGGGTTTTCTATTTCATTCTTCCACTAGTTATGTACATTATTCTTTTGTGGCGTTTAGCCTCCGAGCACGTGTTTAGCTCGTGTTTTGGACTTGACATTTAGCCTACGGGCCAGAACATAATTTGCGTATTCTAGACTATAGCTAGAGCTTATCATGTATGACTATTACTCTTGCTAGTCTTCACTCTGTATTACTAGCTTCATGATCATATATGATAGTTTGGGACGCTTTACTATTTTATATTCCAGTTGATCTTACTTCTTGTACATTGTTTACTGCCTGTGATTGAGATACCTAGGATTGCTTGACATAGGATCGACTGTTGGCTTGTAGTAGTAACCCCCATCTATACAGCTTATACGTTATTTCGGAGTACTTGAGTACTTTGGTATACGTAGCTGGCCTGGTCCGTCCCTACTTGCCAATATTCTGGTTCTGGGGCGTGACATAGGTTTTAGTGGTGGCCCATACAGGTCTGATTTATCAGATATGTGGGGGTTACTGATGTTTAGATATCTCAGTCACAATTCTCCTTTATTGATATCCTTCGTGTTATTCTATATCTCTGATCCTTTGACTTGATATCTGCCTTGATCGTTGATCTTTCATGTTCCCTCGATTTAATCCTCGTGTCCTTTAACTTTCAAGGGCACGGTTCTTAATCCTTCCGATCATCTTGTTTGGGTTTTGCCGATACCAGTTAGCAATCTTCTGTTAGGCCAGTTATGGAGGATCAGTCTCAGCATTCAGGGACAGAGTTCAGAGATGACCCGAGGGCAGATGTGTCAGTTCAGCCTGATCGGCCAGCAGGGTCAGTCCTGCCAGAGTCCAGCTTCACCGGCTACCCCGACAGTCCAGCAGTATATGGCTCATGTACCGGTTCAGCAGCAGCAGGTTAGAGCAGCAGTTCTGAGACGTAGGCAGGCAGAATTTGGTATGTTAGAGCAGGTTTTGGCCGAGGGCGATTATGTTGTAGGTATTGTCCTATTCTGCTTCCACTCTTATTTATCTCTTGGGTTACGCATATTTGGCGAGTTTCTCGTCCTACTCTTCTGTCTTCGTAGTCGAGGCATGTGATAACTTCATTGGTATCAACTACGAAGATACGTCCTGGATAGAGTCAATTCTTGGATTAAGTCATTGGTACCCGGCTTATTTTGAGAATTGACTTTTATCTAAGTTGTGGAGTCAGCGTAGGCCTGCTCCTACTCAACTGACTCAGGAGACATATTTATTCATATGCCTCCATCCCTTCTTGATTATAGTTGTGTTACTGCTTACGCATTTACTTATATTACTGTTGTCTTTATCTTACCAACATGCCATGCTTTGTTTTGATTGATATGATTTTTCAGCTCTTTGGTTTGGTTTTCATGCTTGACTAGATTTAGGAAATTCCGAGGACGAAATTTATTTTTAAGTTGTGGAGAGTTGTGAGACTCGTCTCACAGTATCGATATTTATATACGGATACGTATTTTGTAGTGTATTTCGTATTTTCTTGATTTTCGTAATGCTTTAAAATTTTCCTAACTTATAGATTTTTTTTCTTGGCTGGCATACCGCAGTATACCGACGGCATACCGTCCAGACAGATTTTTCATATTTTAGATATTTTCGATTTCAGATATTTTCATGAATAGTGTTTCCGATATTTTCGTAAATAGTATTTTAGATATTTTGATGAATAGTATTTAGATATTTTCATGAATAGTGTAGATGCACCCTATTACCCATTGGATATTTGGTTTTGTTTTGATGGTTAGGATTGACTTAGATCTTCACATGGATCACCATCCGACGGCTAAGATTAATTCCCCCTTCTATATATACCATTTCACTTTCTCTCTCCTCTCTCTTTTCATTCTTTTCACTCTCTCTTCATTTCTTCTTCCCTTCTCTCCCCCTTGGAGCTTGCCAAGAGCTTGGCCTTGAGACCTTGGGTGTGGTGTCTAACCCTCCTAGGAGGAGGAGTAGAAGATTAGGCTTGGAGCTTAACCTAGGCAAGTACATCTTGCCAAATCCATGAACCATTTTGTTTTGTTGTCATTTTTGTTTTCCTTGGTATTAAATGCTTAGAATTGTTCTAAACTCATTTTGTTAAGAATGTTTTCCATGTGATTCTCATCTATATACATGTTTCCAAAATTGGTTTAAACAAGGTTTTGATTTTCTGTTAAAATCCAATATGGACTTAGTAGAAAACTTGGTATCAAGAGTGATACTAGTGTTACCATCATGTATCTTGGTCACATATACATATATGAGGCCCTCACCTAGTTTGTATATCATAGATTTTAAGTTTGGTGGCAATCGGAACCCGTTTCGGTGTCCCGAGAACCTCTGTTTGGGAGTATTTTGAGGTATTGATCTATCAAATGTTTTGATTTGTGAAAACTAATACTTCCATGTTGTAGGAAATTCAATTCTATTCAATTTGACTTTTGAAAGTCCGAATTTCGATTTAAAATGAAGTTTTTATGGCCGAAACAAGTTTTGGCAAAATTCTGAATTTTGTTGCTGTCTGAAAAACTGGTATACCGCCGGTATACCGCAGTATACCGCCGGTATACCGTTTTTTGCACCAGAAACCTTCTGTCTTTAGGCCGGTATACCGCCGGTATGCCGCAGTATACCGCCGGTATGCCGTTTTATGCTGTTTTGGTCTGTTTTTGTCCGTTTTGGTCCGTTTTTGTCCGTTTTTGATATTTTCTTCGACTGTAATGATTTCTTAACATGATAAGATGATCTTGCTCAGTTAGATAATGATTGTACACCCTATATAGACTTGATACTAGCACATGTTCAACCATTTTATGAAATGTACTTAGCCTTGATTATTCTTCTCCACATGCCATGATATGTCTATTGATAGATTCTTTCTTACAAGTTATGATAATTGTTGCCATGCCTTCTTGCCTACTTGATAGTAACCTGTCGTGGTGCACTCTTGAACATGTCTTTTTCTTGCTTACATGATAGTGGCCTGTCATGGCGCACTTTTGATTCTAGTACATGTCTTGCTCCTTGATAGTGGCTCGTCGTAGCGCACTCTTGCCTTGATATTGTCATGTCTTGTTGTGGCTTGTTATGGTGCACAATCTTGCTTGTCTTGTCCAGTCTTGCATGTCTCATGTCTAGGATGAATTCTGCGGAATGCCACACCCGGAATCCAACAAGAAAATGTTAAGGACTAAACAACTAGCTTGATTACTTAGATCATTGAGAATTTCCCAGTAACCTGTTGCCCCTTTGGTCTTGGCATTATATATATATACATTGGGATTTGGAGCTATCTGTCATGATGAGCACACTTCCAGCTCACCGTCGAGTGGGGCACCTCTTTAGGACACATGTATCTTACTACAGTGTGTCTGCTATATCTCTTTAGGACACACGTATCTTACTGCAGTGTGTCTGCTATACTTCTTTTCTTTTGGCTTGGACCACTCAGGTAGTAGCAGGCAGGTGCTGGACTTGGAATTCTCAGACTTATATTTGTTAGTAATTAGGATTGTGACAACCCTAGTTAGCTAAAGTATCAAACCGTAATCATTGCTTGGCCGTGATTGATGGATGGAGTCCATTCTTGTCTAGTCTAGTCTTGCTCCAGTTTATCTTATTGTAGTACTTAGCTTCCTGTCATTCCTCACATGCCATTCTTCCTACTACATGCTCGGCTTCACCATATGCTCACATGTTCCAGTTCTTACATGCTCACATGCTCCAGTTATCTTACATGCTCATATGTCCCAGTTATCTTACATGCTCACATGCTCCAGTTACTTAACATGCTCACATGTCTAGTTTATCTTTCATGTTCACATGTTTCCTTTTCCTTACATGTACACAGTTTACATTCTGTCACATGTCCTTTACCTTACGTTACATGTTGCTTTACTCATTGTCTTTCCTATTCTCGGGATAAGTGCATTGGTAGCGCACGAGTCTCGATTTGCTTTTACTTATTTATGTCTCTATCCGTTGATATAAATTGCATGCTGGTTTTAGTTCATAAGTTTGGCTTCCTTTGTGGTACTTGCTATTGGGGTTCTGACCCCACTGGTTTTGCATTGACCAGATCTAGTTGAGGAGCCCGAGGATCTTCCGTACCTTCCACTCATTGGTGATTACCCGGAGCACCAGAGTACCTTAGTGGGTTTTCTATTTCATTCTTCCACTAGTTATGTACATTATTCTTTTGTGGCGTTTAGCCTCCGAGCACGTGTTTAGCTCGTGTTTTGGACTTGACATTTAGCCTACGGGCCAGAACATGATTTGCGTATTCTAGACTATAGCTAGAGCTTATCATGTATGACTATTACTCTTGCTAGTCTTCACTCTGTATTACTAGCTTCATGATCATATATGATAGTTTGGGACGCTTTACTATTTTATATTCCAGTTGATCTTACTTCTTGTACATTGTTTACTGCCTGTGATTGAGATACCTAGGATTGCTTGACATAGGATCGACTGTTGGCTTGTAGTAGTAACCCCCATCTATACAGCTTATACGTTATTTCGGAGTACTTGAGTACTTTGGTATACGTAGCTGGCCTGGTCCGTCCCTACTTGCCAATATTCTGGTTCTGGGGCGTGACACAGCCCGTAGGCAGACAGTAAGTAAATGTACACGAGCTAACACTTGCCCGGCGGCTAAACGCCTCAAAAGAATAATTTTACAATAGAGTGGGAGAGAAAAATAAACCCACTCGTTGCCCTGGTTACGCCTGGTGTTCACCATCGGGCTGAAAAACCGGTAGATCCTCTGGAGCTGCTCTGGTATCTGGCCATACAAAACCAGCTGGGTTAGACCCCAGAAAGAGCAAGCGCCACAAATGAGGCTTCACTTAGGAACTAAAACCAACAATTAGCACAAGAATATAATTACATAATAAAAAAATAGTAATTTAAGAAAAAACATAACAGGTGAATATATAAAAGACAATCTTGTACAAAATCAATAAAAAACAGGACATATTGGAAAAAAAATATGACAGGATGATATACGATGAGATAACCATGGGACTATTCAGATAACCAGGTTACAATCCGTAAACCAAACAAGGACCGGGGTTGTAACCCTTCGTCTGAACAGAACTTAGATTTCTCACCATTTATCGGTAAAATAAGTACAAGCATTCTGGTCATCCAATAATTCTGGAACAGGATCATGGCACGACTAGACTGGTTAGACTCCATCCAATCATTTCACGGCCAAGCAAGAATTACGGCTTGATACTTTAACTAACTAGGGTTGTCACAAGCCTAATTACTAGCAAGATGCAGTGAGATTATTCCACAGCCACAAGCCCTGCAGACCATCCAGGTTACCCGGGTTAAAAGATTAGAGTTGAATTCAGGTGGGTACATCGTCCAGGAAACGAATGTACCCTTAGGTAGCTTGAAGGGTGCAACCCATGACAGTGTGCTGGAAATGTGCCCTACTCGACGGCAGGCTACAGATCCCAAGGCGTGCCCAGGTAACGGGATTGCCTGTAGCTGGAAAATCTCGTCATGACTAATGTATTAATCTAGTTATTAGCCTTAGTCCATTTTAGTAGGTACTCCTGACCGTGGTACTCAGGAGTCCCTGTCCTAGACATGATGCAAGACAGGACTGGTTTATTTGTACAAGCACAATCGTCCACGGTGTCCAGGTTATTCATACAGGTCATGTCATGTCAGGTAGCCGTCGCAACAGCTATTCGAGATAATCATGTCTGGTTTATCATATCAAGAGTGCTAGTCAGGAGTGCGCCACGACGGGCCACTATCAGGTCATGTCAGTTTATTATGTCAGGAGTGCACCACTACGGGTCACTATCACGTCATGCTCAATTATCAATTTCAAACATATCAAATGAATTCGTGATTTTCAAGTTCAGGACGAAAGGCGTAAGGATATAAAATGGACGTTAAATATCTAATAAAATATCAATATACAGGGCTATAGAAGAGCCATGCGGCTAAGGCACATGCGGCCAGGATGGATCTCATGCGACTGGGGAAGGAGTCGGGTTCATGCGGCTGGGGAGAGATTCATGCGGGTCTGTCACGACCCGATCCCAATTTAATGGGTCGAACCGGACCATGCCCAGCCTGCACCGTGGTGAGACGGCGGCAGTAAGCTGTTCCATTGCAGGTATTCACAACAACACAAGTACATTTGCCACAACTGTTCTATTCGGAATTGAAACTTTATTTGATAAAATATTCAGAAATACAACTGGAAGGGAAATGCTGAAAATAAAACTACAAACTCCAAATAAAAGAAAGATGCAGGAAAGGGAAACTATCTAAGCATCAGGTTCAGTGGTCCCAGGATCAGCGTCCTCCAGAGACGGCTCCGGTACCGTCGCAGGGTAGAGAACCAGGTCATAGTAGCTATTATATTATAGCTCGTCATCCTCAGTGTTACCTAAAATGTTGTCTCCAGTCAGGAGGGAGCAAAGTACAATTCATGCTAATTAAACAGTTAAATAAGAAATAGAATCATGCAGTTCTAAACAGTTTTAAAACAGGTTTGTTACAGTAGAAATCAGTGATTTGAATAGGTAATGACATATGACCGGCTTGGGTTTGTTACAGTAATGGATAAGGGGTTTTGTTACAGTATGGTCATAATCATTACGCTATTCCCCAATCCCCCGCTATTCCCCAGTCCCCAGTAGTTACAGTAGTTACAGTACAGTACTCTCGGTGAGAGTTTCGTGTTTGAGACGTGGTTTAGACATGCAGTAAAACGATTAAATAAATAACTGTAAACTAACACAAACTATACTTGCCTTGTATTAAGTTTAACTGGAAAGACAGGTTGACACCGAAGAGGAACGTCAGGTACGACTTCGAGTTCCTACAGTTGAGAACTCGATTTAGAATCTTGAATAACCAGACTAAGTGTGCTAGTTGCAATCTCTAGTAGTCATGTCCTAGTCAGATTTTATGTTGTATTAATCTACAGCTAACGGTTACGTTGCAACTACGTGCGTTGATTAAGCCGGTTAATTGGATTATTTGGAAATACACGAGAATCAATTACAATTTGGAAAACTTTGTGTTTTGTAATATATTTATAAAAATATAATTTCTTTTAGTGATAAACCGTGAACTAGTTATTTAATAATATTCTATTCATTTTAATTAAATTCGTAACTAATCAGTAATTCG
Organism: Iris pallida; assembly: GCA_029216955.1. Lineage (NCBI taxonomy): Eukaryota > Viridiplantae > Streptophyta > Magnoliopsida > Asparagales > Iridaceae > Iris > Iris pallida. The sequence goes on from JANAVB010004600.1 coordinate 7,765,075, forward strand.
CGCTCTAATCTACGATTACGCGACTAATCAAAACCACCCAAATTCACATCCACCAGAAAAGAAAAATAAAATAAAACTATGCTACACAATACATTGGCACAGCTAATGGTCCTAGGGTGGGCTTATGCCCGGTACAAATTTCTTTTACATCAAATAAGGTAAAAATGACTTAATTAAATAATTAAAGTGCAGGAATTAAATATCTAATATAAATAGCCTAAATATTAAAAATAATTAAAATGATAGCTAAGAGTCTCAGACTCGGTCCATTCCTCAAAATTCGGCTAATACCACAACGTCCGGTCGGACCGGTGCGTTTGCATTTCGCCGGGGCCCACAGACCGGTACGGTCGTCGCCCGAAAATCGGTTTTGGAAATCATTTCGAAAGCCGGTTTTGAAATTAATATAATTTTGTAAAAAAATTGGGCAGCACTTCCTCTATTCCGGGACAAACCCAAAACTGGGAAGTGCGCCAACAAATTCCTGCAAATAATTTCCAACCCAAATAATCCACATAAATCCACCAAAATAATTTCCACACCACACAAATAATTCCAACACCACCAAATAATTCCCAAAAAGTCCGGGAATCCAATATCAACCAATTCACACCAACCCAGCAAGTAAAACACAAGAAATTATTCTATCGCAGCTAATCGAATTATAAAACGCAGCTATCCGGATTCCCGAGAGGGAACCGGGGGACCGATCTATCATCATCGACTCACGGGAGGGACGAACTACTCTGATTATCAGAAATTACCCAAAATCCGTTGGTCGGTGAGCCGCGGGATAAATCTCGGGAAAGAAATCCGAACTAAGTCGGCAGCAGGTAGAAGATCCCGAACAGCGGGAAAGTCCACGGACAGCGGGAACGCCGGCGGGGCAGCAAAGAACCGCAAAAAAACTCCGCCGGGGCGCGGACAGCGCAGCGGAGAGCTGCGGGCTCAGGGGGTTCTGCCGGCGGGGCTCGGGTGCGGCGGATGGCCGCGGGAGAGTGGCGCGGCTCGGCTGGACGGAGAGGGCGGCGTGGAGGGGGTCGCCGACCTCGGGAACGGCGGCGGACGCCGCGGATGGCCGCGGGAGGAGCGGCGCGGTGGCGGTGAGGTGCTCGGGTCCGACGCGGAGGCGGGGATGAGCTCGGGTCCGACGGCTAGCAGCGGAGAGGGGTCGGGGGAAAGTGGGTTTCACCACTGAGAGAGAGGGAGAGGGTTGTTGAGAGCTTTGAGAAAGAAAATGGGTTTCTTTTGTGAGTTCTCCACAGGAGAAACCGAGAGAGAGAGAGAGATTAGAGTGGTTAGGAGAGTAGATGAGCTGTTGGATTTCTAGAGTTCTGTGAGGATAAGACGTGGGAGAGAGGAGAGTTTAATAGAGAAGTGGGTAGTTTGAGAGTAGTAGAGGAGAGAAACTACGGGGAGGAGTTTTACCAATTCTCTAGGAGAATACACACTGGTCCTTCGGGACCAGTTCTCAACCACAAAGATATTTATTATTATTTTTTTTTTTATAAATATAAACCAGGTCAAATATTTGATTGGAAAAGAATTGAGAAAAGAAGGTTGGGCTCAGGCTCGAACTCAGGTCTGGGCCAAAACATTCAAAAGTCCAAGTTGATTAATAATTTTCGAAATCACTTTTCAACCAAAAATATATAATAATTATAATAATAATAATTTGAAAAACGTTTAATATAAAAATTCTATTTAATTAACAAGCTACAGAAACTGGGTTTCACAATCTTCCCTCCTTAGAAAATTTCGTCCTCGAAATTTAAAGTAAGGTAGGAAGACAAACATGTACGGGTACGGCGCCCGTAACTCAGGTCCAACTATAAGGATTTCCAAGGCAGTCGTGGATGAGACGGTTTAGGGACAAGTTTTATGATATCATCCACGCAGAAAAAGATACAAAAGCGAACCAAAGTACACGAGGTTGATCAGACCATCATGCACCGGTCCTGATTAGACAATATATTAGTGGGTGCACCCAATAAAATATCGTCATGATCAAGCTTGATAAAGAGATAGCTTGCAAAACTAGGCTAACTTCGTCAGCATCAGTCAAGTTTAGAACGAAAAGATAAGAAATAAGTGATGGCTCGAATTCTGATCTTCTTCTTACCTCTGACTAGGCTTGCAGCTGGTTTCTCTGGCACTGAAAGGTTAAGTCCAAACTTGAGCTCTGAATTATCCAAAATGTGACTCGGATCCGAAATGTAGCACCTGAGCTGTGACGTAGAAGACGTTGCACACTCTCAAGATTAGCTGGTAGAGCTAACTGGTACGCTACTTCCAACACGTCTTAAACTTCAAATGGCCTGATGTATCTGGCCTCAATTTCCAGCTCCGTCAACACTGATTGTTCCTCTGGTAGGAGAAACTACACCAAATGCAGTTTGGTCTTCCCAAGACCTACCAAAATCCAAGACGCAAAATCTTAAGACATCTTCAAGCGTATGGATTGACCTCTCTGCTTGCTCGTCCCGCGATACTCCATGAATCCGGTAGGTGTGCTTCTCGTACAATGCTGCCCACTTCTTAGTGGATAAACCAACTTGAATGGAAAACAAAGTGTGCCGACTTAGTCGGTCGGTTTATAATAATCCAATTGGTGCCCTTCCCTCCTTAGGAACAAGGCAATCCTTACTCAAAGTTCATTGTTATATGCTTCTACTTCCACTCCGAATTGTCCAGCGGCTCCAACAAACTTGTCGTCCTCTTGCTAATTTCCTCATGTTGACAAATTCACATCTAATCCCATACCTGGAATTGTCCTTCTTTATTCCATAACACCAATCAATGGAGGCATATTCCGATACATCTTATCATCTCCTGAATTTATGGAATACTGCGACTGGTGTATTTCTTTCATCAACTCGTTCCTCTGTTTGTCAGCCGATACGCAAAATCCCGCACCATTCTTCAGAGTTCCAATGCTGATTAATTTAGAAACCCTCAGGTGTTTCTACCAACACTTGAGCTCTAAGCCTGCAAAGTGCCTCGTTTTGGAACTACGTTCTCTTGATTTTTAATCCCTCAGCCTCGAACTTCATCAATACTGAATCAGCATCCAGCTCCGTCCTTCTATCTCCAGGTAGTATAACCTCCAGTCCGAACTTCTTGATGTCTTCTAGCAGGTGCTAGTCCTTGGTTAAGAACTTCGCCATCAGTATCGACCAAGTGCATCAGCAACCACATTAGCCTTACCTGAATGGTACTGCAGGTTGATGTCGTAATCCTTCATCTGCTTGAACCACCTTCTTAGTCTAATATTCAGCCCTTCCTGAGTGAAGATATATTTCAGACTTTGGTAGCCCGTACATATTTTCACTCCCTTTCCATAGAAATCATGCTTCCAAAGCTTCAAAGTAAAGATAATTGCAGCAATTCAAATTAGGCGTGGGATGATTCTTCTCATGAGTCTGTAGTTGCCTACATGTGTAAGCGATTACTTTCCCATGTTGTTGAAGAACGCAACCCAGTCCTTTTCCAGAGGAATTACTGTAACTTGAGAACCCACCGGTTCCTGCGGGTAGCGCAAGGATTGGTATAGTGGTAAGTCTCTTCTTCAGCTCCTCAATGCCGTCTGACAAACTTTCGTTCAGTTGAACTCTTCATCCTTCCAAGTGAGCTTCGTCACTGGCTCAGCAATCTTGACGAAATCCTTCACGAACTTTTGATAGTAGCCGGCCAAGTTCAAAAATCTTCCGAATTGATCTTGGGGTATACCACTCTTCAACAACAGCTATCTTCCCTCGAATTTCTTCTCTTGACAAAAAGTCTACCTTGTCAACAATCCACGTTCAGATAACTTACCAAAAACTTCTTTTTCCTCAAAGTTTCCAAAACTTCCTCAGGTGTTTTCATGCTCTTCTTCAATCTTCGAATATATCAGAATGTTATCTATGGAGAAGATAAACTGATTCAAATACTCATGAAAATCTCTGTTCATGAAATTCATGAACACAGCAGGAGTATTTGTCAGTCTAACGTCCTGACCAAAGAAAACTACCCATACTTAGTGTTTGAACGCCGTCTTGGAAATGTCCTCTTTCCTAACTTTGATTTGATGGAAGTCAAATCTTAAGTCAAACTTCGAAACACCCTAACTCCACACAACCAGATCAAACAGATCCTCGATCCAGACAGAAAGTACTTGTTCTTTAGTGTCTGGTAATCGATGCACATCCGTTGTTCCATCCTTCTGGGCACAAACAAGATAGGTACTCCCTAAAGTGAAGTTCCACTCTGAATAAATCCTAGTGCCTTCATTGATCTGGTCCTTCATCTTCTTGGCCACCTTCGGGTTGACTCTGTAACGTCCTTTAGATTTTAGGGAAAGAGCCGGGGACTAGGTCAGGGGTGAATCCTATGTCTAGATCTGGGATAATCCGGGGAGACTATCAGGAAAAACATCTGCCATAAGGTGTAACTAAAAACTTCTATTCATGTGGAGAATTACAGCAAAACTCTTATGATTGATCTAAGGACATCATGTTACAACTTCCAAAAAGATGATGCTATTCAGTGGTTCCAGGTACTATTCCTCATGATTCTGGTTCTTGCATGAGCAGTCTCCAACTGCTTCATCTTCTATGAACCTCGAGTCTGCATCATGCCTTATTGTAAGGGGCAGGGTCTGCTGGATAGAAAGAGGGTCCCTATGTTGTGGCCTAACAGGTGTTGCTGGGTTATGAGCTCTGGTTTGATAGAGAGATAAGGGGCAGTCATTTACCCGATGTTCAGCAGATCCACATGCCAAACATTGTCCCAATCTCTTGCGGCAACTAACGGCCTGATGACCAGGCCTCTTGCATTAGTTACAAACCCATAGCTTCTTACGACAAGGCTGCCGAAAAGTAGAGTACTTGATGGGACCCAAATATCTTCTAGATTCAGGGGTATCCTTCCTAGGACAAAAGTTCTGCTCTAACTTGGTTGGGGATAACTAAGGCTACATCATGACGTTCTTCATGTCTTCTCTCGTGATATTCATCTGTTCCTGCTGGGCTTCATCTTGAGCTTTCTGGATCTCCAGGATTTCTTGGAATAGGACAACCATTGGAAAATGATTGCTGGTACTGGTGGAGCAACAAAATGAATAATCCACCAGGGAATTGAAATTCAGTTTGAGATGAGGTAGGATTTGCCAGTGTAGGAAAAACTTCACTGGATGCACAATGAGGACGGTCAAACAGCCGCGAGGGAAAAGACCCTGGGCTTGGTTGAGGAGATGGGGTATGATCCGGAGATGACACCTCATCGCCAGCAGGATTTGGTCAATGGTCATTCTCTGGAAGGTTTAGGACGCACACATAAACAAGGTAGCCTACCAGTCTATAATCAACCAAAAATATTTAATAATAAAATATTTCGGTCCTATGTCGTGACAAATTGATGTTCTAGTGTTCTAATTGCTTCTAGATAGGTTTTCCTAAGTTGTTGTTGTTGTGACCTGCATGGGCCACCACTGAAAACATGTCACGACCCGATCCCAATTTAATGGGTCGAACCGGACCATGCCCAGCCTGCACCGTGGTGAGACGGCGGCAGTAAGCTGTTCCATTGCAGGTATTCACAACAACACAAGTACATTTGCCACAACTGTTCTATTCGGAATTGAAACTTTATTTGATAAAATATTCAGAAATACAACTGGAAGGGAAATGCTGAAAATAAAACTACAAACTCCAAATAAAAGAAAGATGCAGGAAAGGGAAACTATCTAAGCATCAGGTTCAGTGGTCCCAGGATCAGCGTCCTCCAGAGACGGCTCCGGTACCGTCGCAGGGTAGAGAACCAGGTCATAGTAGCTATTATATTATAGCTCGTCATCCTCAGTGTTACCTAAAATGTTGTCTCCAGTCAGGAGGGAGCAAAGTACAATTCATGCTAATTAAACAGTTAAATAAGAAATAGAATCATGCAGTTCTAAACAGTTTTAAAACAGGTTTGTTACAGTAGAAATCAGTGATTTGAATAGGTAATGACATATGACCGGCTTGGGTTTGTTACAGTAATGGATAAGGGGTTTTGTTACAGTATGGTCATAATCATTACGCTATTCCCCAATCCCCCGCTATTCCCCAGTCCCCAGTAGTTACAGTAGTTACAGTACAGTACTCTCGGTGAGAGTTTCGTGTTTGAGACGTGGTTTAGACATGCAGTAAAACGATTAAATAAATAACTGTAAACTAACACAAACTATACTTGCCTTGTATTAAGTTTGACTGGAAAGACAGGTTGACACCGAAGAGGAACGTCAGGTACGACTTCGAGTTCCTACAGTTGAGAACTCGATTTAGAATCTTGAATAACCAGACTAAGTGTGCTAGTTGCAATCTCTAGTAGTCATGTCCTAGTCAGATTTTATGTTGTATTAATCTACAGCTAACGGTTACGTTGCAACTACGTGCGTTGATTAAGCCGGTTAATTGGATTATTTGGAAATACACGAGAATCAATTACAATTTGGAAAACTTTGTGTTTTGTAATATATTTATAAAAATATAATTTCTTTTAGTGATAAACCGTGAACTAGTTATTTAATAATATTCTATTCATTTTAATTAAATTCGTAACTAATCAGTAATTCGCGCTCTAATCTACGATTACGCGACTAATCAAAACCACCCAAATTCACATCCACCAGAAAAGAAAAATAAAATAAAACTATGCTACACAATACATTGGCACAGCTAATGGTCCTAGGGTGGGCTTATGCCCGGTACAAATTTCTTTTACATCAAATAAGGTAAAAATGACTTAATTAAATAATTAAAGTGCAGGAATTAAATATCTAATATAAATAGCCTAAATATTAAAAATAATTAAAATGATAGCTAAGAGTCTCAGACTCGGTCCATTCCTCAAAATTCGGCTAATACCACAACGTCCGGTCGGACCGGTGCGTTTGCATTTCGCCGGGGCCCACAGACCGGTACGGTCGTCGCCCGAAAATCGGTTTTGGAAATCATTTCGAAAGCCGGTTTTGAAATTAATATAATTTTGTAAAAAAATTGGGCAGCACTTCCTCTATTCCGGGACAAACCCAAAACTGGGAAGTGCGCCAACAAATTCCTGCAAATAATTTCCAACCCAAATAATCCACATAAATCCACCAAAATAATTTCCACACCACACAAATAATTCCAACACCACCAAATAATTCCCAAAAAGTCCGGGAATCCAATATCAACCAATTCACACCAACCCAGCAAGTAAAACACAAGAAATTATTCTATCGCAGCTAATCGAATTATAAAACGCAGCTATCCGGATTCCCGAGAGGGAACCGGGGGACCGATCTATCATCATCGACTCACGGGAGGGACGAACTACTCTGATTATCAGAAATTACCCAAAATCCGTTGGTCGGTGAGCCGCGGGATAAATCTCGGGAAAGAAATCCGAACTAAGTCGGCAGCAGGTAGAAGATCCCGAACAGCGGGAAAGTCCACGGACAGCGGGAACGCCGGCGGGGCAGCAAAGAACCGCAAAAAAACTCCGCCGGGGCGCGGACAGCGCAGCGGAGAGCTGCGGGCTCAGGGGGTTCTGCCGGCGGGGCTCGGGTGCGGCGGATGGCCGCGGGAGAGTGGCGCGGCTCGGCTGGACGGAGAGGGCGGCGTGGAGGGGGTCGCCGACCTCGGGAACGGCGGCGGACGCCGCGGATGGCCGCGGGAGGAGCGGCGCGGTGGCGGTGAGGTGCTCGGGTCCGACGCGGAGGCGGGGATGAGCTCGGGTCCGACGGCTAGCAGCGGAGAGGGGTCGGGGGAAAGTGGGTTTCACCACTGAGAGAGAGGGAGAGGGTTGTTGAGAGCTTTGAGAAAGAAAATGGGTTTCTTTTGTGAGTTCTCCACAGGAGAAACCGAGAGAGAGAGAGAGATTAGAGTGGTTAGGAGAGTAGATGAGCTGTTGGATTTCTAGAGTTCTGTGAGGATAAGACGTGGGAGAGAGGAGAGTTTAATAGAGAAGTGGGTAGTTTGAGAGTAGTAGAGGAGAGAAACTACGGGGAGGAGTTTTACCAATTCTCTAGGAGAATACACACTGGTCCTTCGGGACCAGTTCTCAACCACAAAGATATTTATTATTTTTTTTTTTTTTTATAAATATAAACTAGGTCAAATATTTGATTGGAAAAGAATTGAGAAAAGAAGGTTGGGCTCAGGCTCGAACTCAGGTCTGGGCCAAAACATTCAAAAGTCCAAGTTGATTAATAATTTTCGAAATCACTTTTCAACCAAAAATATATAATAATTATAATAATAATAATTTGAAAAACGTTTAATATAAAAATTCTATTTAATTAACAAGCTACAGAAACTGGGTTTCACAGGGTCGGGGGAACTAAGGACCCATGCGGCTCGCAGGAGAGGGATTCTCATGCGGCTGGAATAAATCGAACTCATGCGGCCAAGAGAAGGGCAAGACACATGCGGCTCAATTAGGTGAGCGCATGCGGCCAGGGTCACTGGAACCCATGCGGCCAAGACAAGAGGGGCGCATGCGGCTCAGGGGGACGAGGGCGCATGCGACAAGGAAATAAAGGATGCGTATGCGGCTGGGATTAATCAGGGTCATGCGGCCCGGACTAAGAAGTCCATGCGGCTGGGTCTGGGGGTTCTCATGCGGCTCGAAGATCAGGGCCTATGCGGCTCGGGGATCCAGACAGTCATGCGGCTGGCGAGTAACTGGTCTATGCGACTCGCAGGAAAAGTTCATGCGGCTGAGAGAGCACTTGCCGCACGAAGTGTTCATGCGGTCAAGTCAAGCCCATGCGGCCAGGACTGTCGTATGAAGGCTCATGCGGCTCGGAATCACTTGCCGCATAAAATGCGATCAAGTCTAGCAGTGTTCTTCTTCTCTAAGCTTCCGAGAAGAAGAACACCAAGAATCCATGCTTCCAAGCTCCATGAAACCTTCATCCGAAGTCTAAATTCGAACTTCCATAGGTCAAAATGGGGTAGAACGAGATTCTCTACAACATAGAAGCCTCAAAACTCAGAAATAACAGGATTAAGTAGATCAAAACCCAAGAATTCCGAAAATAAAGTAAACTTAGATCTAGAAGAATCTAGCCATGGAAAGTGAAAATGCCAAGTTCTAAAGTAAGTTAAAATGCTGTAAGGAAGAGACTGAAGCAATAAAATTAGAGTTCCTCCATGAAGCAAGTTGCACTTGCCTAGACCTCTCTCTCTCCCTCTCTCTGGTAGGTAAGGAAGTAATGGTGGAGATGATGATAAATGAAGAGAGAAAAAGGAGAAGGGTTAATAAATGGTAGTGGTGGTGGTAGGTAGGGGGTTCACCCCTTGGTTCATGATGAACCAAGAGCAATCCCAAACCGAACCAAGACAACCCAAACCAAGAATAAACCAAGCCCAGGGAGGAAATTAAGCAAGGAAATCATGCAATACAAGAATAAATACGTACACGTATTCCAGAAATACGTAATACGAACCACAGGCATTACAAAAGTGCGCCACGACGGACCACTATCATGCATGTCAGGGTACTTGTCAAGAGTGCACCACCACTGGTCACTGTCGTGTCATGTGTAGCAGGTCAAGTTATCAGGTCAAGTTATCAAGTCAGGAGTGCACCACGGCGGGCCACTATCAAGCATGTTCAATTATCATTCCAAACATTAATAAATAAATTCGGGATTATCAAGTTCGGGACAAAAGACGTAAGGATATAAAATGGGTGTAAAAATATATAATAATAATAATAATAACAGGGCAAGGCATGAGAAGTCCATGCGACTCAGGAAGGGGGACTTATGCGGCTCTGGGCGGGTCGGGGCATGCGGCTCAAGAAGACTGAGCCTTATGCGGCTGAGACAGCACATCCCATGCGGCTCAAGGAGATGGATCATATGCGGCTGGGATAGACTAGTCCTCATGCGTCTGGGAACGAGCCTGCCTTATGCGGCTGGGAACGAGTAGTCCCATGCGGCTGGGACAGAACTCCTTATGTGGCTGGGTCCAAGCAAGAGTCATACGGTTGAAAGGAGAAACTCATGCGGCTCAGGAGGATAGGGTATCCTATGCGGCTCAATTGGGAAGCCTAGTCATGTGTTTTTAAATATGAAGGACTACATGCGGCTGAAGGAATGCTCGTCGCATGAACTTGTCATGCGGTCGGGTGCTGCCTATGCGGCTGAATCACCATACGGCCAGAACTGTCGAAGAAGTTCATGCGGCTCAGTAGGTCAAGAAGTGTCACGCCCCAGAACCAGAATACTGGAGAGCGGGGGAATGACTCAGCCAGCTATGTATTACGGGTAGATGAATACCGTATAATACGATCAATACTGTCTAACCAAACGAGGGGGTGCATACTACATAAAGGTCTCACTATGGTCACTTCACATCTATTGTCTCAATCATTCGAACAAGAAACAGTAATAGAGAACATGTAAGATAAAGCAGTAAGGCGTCCCAAACGCTCTGTCAAAATGTTCTTGATATCTGGCTTTACAAAACATAGCCAGATCTGATGTAGCAAAAATATACACAATTGTTATCAGCTGCAGTCTGACTTTAGTTACAATTATGTAAAAGTAAGTACAAGACGATCCGACTAACATGTCGGTGCCAAACGGCAAAGTATAAGGTAAATAACAAAACGAGCGGGGAAGTAAGAAACCCACTCGAGTCCTCCTGCGATCATCCCTCTAGTGTTGACCATCTTGGAGGTAGAAGTAAGTTGAGTCCTCGGGAACCGGCTCTAAATCTGGCCATGCAAAACCAGAGAGGTTAGACCTCTAATAGCAAGTACCGCAAGGAAGCACGATATGATGAGTTAAAACCAGTAATAAGAGAATAAGATATATAGATCTCTGCTTGCTACTAGGATTCACATAATGTCACGACACTTCGAACCAACCTCCCAACCAAACAAGGACAGAAGTTGGCCCGTCATATCCTGACATTCTGATTATCTTAGTTAGTTAACAGAGTAGGCACAGTACACAAACAAATCAGTTTAACCGGCCATGCAACTACTACGGCTTGCTACTGTGAGTCACAAGTTATCCTGGAATTATGCAATAAAGGATTTCTCAGTTCTTACTATGGGCAAGCAAGGCTAGTCTATCCAATCAATTAATTGCGCCAATCATGAATTAGACGAGTCCCAGCGGGACGCCCGTCATCAATATACAATATACAATAATATAAGCAGATACTGCTCCCTGTCCGTGTGACAGATTTGCAGTATCTGTGGGAACCAGCCGGTATGTCGGGCACTAATAGTCCCAAGAGGGCTGCCATGTAAGAACTCGAAAATCCATACTCTCCATGCAATCATTGTTTTATTTAACTTAGTAGCTTCTAGGTTAAATGAAATTCCATGCCGTGGATCATGGTCATTCAAATGAGTACTCTCGTACGGGGTACGATATGCATTTCTACAACGATACCAGTACGGTTAGGTTGTAGGTCTTACATAGCGTAATGCAACAATCAAAACTAACCACGGGATAATCATGCCTTGACCATAAAGTACACATGCTGCTTTCGTAACAATAAATAAATAAATTTGTAGCCTGCATGTATATATATGTCAATATTTGGGTTTGGCTAATCGATTTCAATAGTTCATAGTTAATATGAACGTGTCTTATTCCATTCAATTCAATAAGACGACTAGCCAGCCTCTTAGTTCCATCTAGGAACGCATGATCGATAATTAATCAAGATAACAATCAATGTTAACTAATGCCAAATTCGGAAAATAAAATTGGGGGATAAATAATAATTGGAAAATAAATGATCTCATGCGCCTGAGGAATAAAGATTCATGCGGCTGTGGAAAATGATTGGGAAATAAATAATCTCATGCGCCTGAGGAATAAAGATTCATGCGGCTGTGTAAAATGATTGGGAAATAAATAATCTCATGCGCCTGAGGAATGATTGGGAAATAAATAAATCTCATGCGCCTGAGGAATGCGGCTGTGGGAAATAAATCTCGTGCGCTGTGGGAAATGATTGGGAAATAAACAATCTCACGCACTGTGGGAAATAATTGGGAAATAAATAAATTCATGCGCCTGAGGAATGATTGGGAAATAAATAAATCTCATGCGCCTGAGGAATGATTGGAAAATAAATAAATCTCATGCGCCTGAGGAATGCGGCTGTGGGAAATAAATCTCGTGCGCTGTGGGAAATGATTGGAAAATAAACAATCTCACGCACTGTGGGAAATAATTGGGAAATAAATAAATTCATGCGCCTGAGGAATGATTGGGAAATAAATAAATCTCATGCGCCTGAGGAATGCGGCTGTGGAAAATAAATCTCGTGCGCTGTGGGAAATGATTGGGAAATAAACAATCTCACGCACTGTGGGAAATAATTGGGAAATAAATAAATTCATGCGCCTGAGGAATGATTGGGAAATAAATAAATCTCATGCGCCTGAGGAATACGGCTGTGTAAAATGATTGGGAAATAAATAATCTCATGCACTGTGGGAAATAATTGGGGAAGTAAATAAATTCATGCGCCTGAGGGAAAGGATTGAGAAATAAATAAACTCATGCGCCTGAGGGAAAGGATTGAGAAATAAATAAATTCATGCGCCTTGGCTGTGAGGAGTGATTGGGAAATAAATAAATTCATGCGCCTGAGGAAGTGATTGAGAAATAATTAGACTCATGCGCTGTGGGAAGTGATGATTTGATGCGCTGTGGGAAAAAGATTTCCATGCGCTTGAGGAATGAAGATTTGATGCGCTGTGGGAATAAAGATTTCCATGCGCTTGAGGAATGAAGATTTGATGCGCTGTGGGAATAAAGATTTCCATGCGCTTGAGGAATGAAGATTTGATGCGATGTGGGAATAAAGATTTCCATGTGCTTGAGGAATGAAGATTTGATGCGGCTGGGACTGTTCTTCTTCTCCGAATTTTCTGAGAACAGAACCATGGGAACCATGGAAGCCATTGCTTCCAAGCTTCATAAATCCTTCATCCCAAGCCCAAATATGGACTTCCATAGGTCAAAATTGGGTAGAACGAAATTCACTACAACATGGAACCATCGAAACTTGAAGATAACAAGGTTTACTAGATCAAAACCTAAGAAATCCGAAAATGTATCAAACTTAGATCTACAACAAATAAGCCATGGAAATTGAAAATGCTAAGTACTAAAGAGACTTAGAATCAAATGAGGAAGATGATGGAACAATAAAAATGGGGATCCATCAAGAAGCAAGTTGGCACTTGCCTATCTCTTCTAGGTTGGTGGGAGAGTTATGAGGAAGAAGAAGTAAAATGGAAAGAAGTAATGAAGAGAGAGAAATGGTTTTGGGCTTTAAATGAAGGGGTGGTGGTAGGTGGGAGTATTGGGCCGGATCCAATGGGTTCATCCAAGGCCAACCCGCAAGCAAAGCAAAGAGGTAAAAGCCGAAAATAAATGCAGGAATAAAAGCAAGAAATAAAGTGCAGAAATAAAATTGCAGGAAATAAATTAACATGAAAATTTGAAGAGCAGATTAATTAACTAACATAAATTTACAGAAATTTAAATACAGAATAATACATTGTAACTATTAAATAAATACGTATTCTGGGAACGGAAAGTGACATCTCTACCCTCCTTAGAAAAATTCCGTCATCGAAATTTCAGATCTAAGCATGATAGAAATATCGAAGCTAAACTAATCTAAGTATAAACAATTGAGTAAGCAATCATTCTACAATGATAATAACAAGTAATGTATCTACATCTAACAATCTACAACATTAAGTAATTCTACTCATAAGGTGACAAGCATGAGGAGTTAAGACAATCAAGGTATACAGAAGGAAATATACCTTGTGAGTCAAACAGGTGCGGATACCGTGATCGGATATCATCCTCACGTTCCCACGTTGACTCTCCTAAAGAGTGATGACCCCAAGCGACCCGGACAAGGTTAATTGTTTGGTTCTTGAGTATCTTCTCTCTTCGGTCCAAAATAGACACAGGCTGTTCCTCGTAAGACAGGTTGGTACCAACAACCAGCTCAGAATGATCAAGGACATGGCTTGGGTCCGATACATACCTTCGCAACTGAGATACATGAAATACGTCATGCACCTCTCGTAACGAAGGTGGAAGGGATAAACGATAAGCAACATCGCCTACCCTCTCAAGGATAACAAACGGGCCCACGTATCGGGGACTCAACTTTCCGCGAATGCCAAATCTAATGACCCCACGGGTAGGTGAGATCCGCAAGAATACGTGGTCCCCAACAGAAAATTCTAGCGGCCTACGATGCTGGTCTGCCCAATGACGATGCCGATCCTGCGCAACTCGAAGTCGCTCTCTAATTCCTTTAATCACTTCCACTGTCTGAACAATCATCTCCGGGCCTAACATCTTTCTCTCCCCAATATCGTCCCACGCTAGTGGCGACCTACACTTCTTACCATATAGTGCTTCAAATGGCGCCATCTGGATACTGGCTTGATAATTGTTGTTATATGAGAACTCGACCAAGTGTAGGTGGCTCTTCCAAGATCCTCCAAAATCTAGGGTGCAAGCTCGCAACATGTCTTCTAAAGTCTGAATTGTTCTTTCTGATTGCCCATCCGTCTGTGGATGGTAAGCCGTGCTAAATCTTAACTTGGTACCCAAGCTATGATGTAAGCTCTTCCAAAAATGTGATGTAAAACGGGTATCTCTGTCTGACACAATACTGACTGGGACCCCATGCTGTCTGACTATCTGCTGCATATATAATTCTGCCAACTTCTCCGTAGATTGACCTACTCTAAAAGGAAGAAAATGTGCCACCTTCGTAAGCCGATCTACGATTACCCAAATAGCATCCTTACCACTTGGGGATCTCGGTAAACCGGTCACAAAGTCCATTGTAATATGCTCCCACTTCCATTCCGGGATAGGAAGCGGTTGCAATAATCCAGCTGGCCTCTGCTGCTCTGCCTTCACTTGCTGACATACCAAGCAACGGGAAATGAATCTAGCTATCTCCCTCTTCATCCCGTTCCACCAGAAGTGCTGCTTGATATCTTGGTACATCTTGGTCCCTCCAGGGTGTATGGAATACTGAGAACTGTGAGCTTCTGCCATAACCTCCTGTATGATATCTCCACTAGGCACACATAGACGTGACCCAAACCTAAGCGTACCATCTTCATGGATTTGCATCTCCTTCCTGAGTCCTGACTCACATTCTTCCCTAAGCTTCTGAATCCTTGGGTCTTGTGCCTGAGCTGCCTTGATCCTATCTACCAAGTCGGATTGAACTTGTAGACTCGCCAGAACTCCTACATCACTAGGAAGTATAACCTCGATGCCCATCTCCTGAAGATCTTCTAAGATATGCCTCTGTGTTGTTAACATAAATGCGCCGCCTCTCATGCTGAGAGCATCTGCTACCACATTAGCCTTGCCTGGGTGATACTGAAGCTCCACGTCGTAATCCTTGATCAACTCCAACCATCTTCTCTGCCTCATGTTCAATTCTTTCTGAGTAAAAATGTACTTCAGACTTTTGTGGTCTGTGTACATGTCCACTCGATCACCATATAAGTAATGCCTCCATAGCTTCAAAGCAAATACTACTCTGCCAACTCCAAGTCATAAGTCGGGTAATTCTTCTCGTGGTCTCGAAGCTGCCTAGATGCATACGCTATCACCTTCCCATGCTGCATGAGGACACATCCAAGTCCTTTACCTGACGCATCACAATAAACAGTAAAACCTCCGGGTCCAACTGGCAATGTAAGAACAGGCGCTGATATCAACTTCTGCTTCAGATTCTCAAATGATGCCTGGCATTCTGCCGACCAGACGAATGGCACGTCCTTCCGTGTCAAGCGAGTCATGGGTGCTGAAAGCCTTGCAAAGTCTGATACAAACCTTCTGTAATATCCTGCCAATCCCAAGAAACTCCGCACATCTGCTACGGTCTTGGGTACTGGCCAACTTTCTACTGCTTCTACCTTCTTGGGATCCACTGCTACTCCAGCTCCTGATATGATATGACCCAAAAATGAAATGTGATCCGACCAAAACTCACATTTGCTGAGCTTGGCATACAACTGGTTCTCTCTCAGAACCTGTAACACCTTCCGGAGGTGGTCTTCATGCTCCTCTTCACTAGTTGAATATACAAGAATGTCGTCGAGAAACACAACGACAAATTGATCCAAGTACGGCATAAAGATGCGATTCATCAAATCCATAAAGATTGCTGGAGCATTGGTCAAACCAAACGGCATTACTAAGAATTCATAATGCCCATACTTCGACCTGAATGCTGTCTTGGGAATGTCCTCCTTCCGAACCCTCACTTGATGATACCCTGAACGAAGATCTATCTTAGAGAAAATTCTAGCTCTGCTCAACTGATCAAATAAGTCGTCGATCCTGGGTAGTGGGTACTTGTTCTTCACTGTTGCTGCGTTAAGCTTCCTGTAATCAATGCACAATCTGAATGATCCATCCTTCTTCCCCACAAGTACCACTGGTGCTGCCCATGGTGACACGCTAGCTTGGATGAACTTCTTCTCCTTCAGTTCCTCTATGTGCTGATATACCTTGGCCTGCTCTGAATCCGCCATTCTGTAAACCCGATCTGATATCGGTTTAGTTCCAGGTGCCAATTCTATACTGAACTCAATATCTCTAACCGGTGGTAGACCTGGAAGCTCTTCAGGAAATACGTCTAAAAACTCTTCAACTACCTTCGGGACTTGAACTTCTTCCATTGCCGTTACTACTCCCTGTTCTTGTTGAGTTGCCACTGATCTGACTAAGGTGAACCTCTTCATGCCTGGAATGTCAAAGGATGCACTCCCTCTACGACAATCTATTGTCGCATGACTGTCTTTCAGCCAGTCCATGCCTAAGATAACGTCGAAATTTCCAACAGAAAATTCTATCAACCGGGCGGGTAAGGAATGCCCGCAAACTATAACGCTACATGCTAGAATAACTCTACTAACTCCTACGAGCCCATTACCAGTGAGTATATTCAACCTCCCTGGCAATGCCTCGAACTCCATTCCTAGCCGTGTTGCAAATTGTGCAGATATAAATGAATGGGATGCTCCCGAATCAAACAATGCTACTGCGGGATATGAGGCGACGAGAATGTTACCTGCCACAACATCTCCCGATGCTAATGCCTCTTCCAAGGACAGAGTGAATGCCTGCCCTCGACCTCCTTGCTGGTTTCCATGCTGCGGCCTAGCCTGGTGCTGCCGCTGGCCCCTGCCTTGGTGATGCTAGGGTGGTCTATGCTGATGTTGCTGCATCGGCGGTCCCTGCTGCCGAAATATTTGAGCCTGCGTCATGAACGGGCGCTGTGCCAACGGCCTCACTGCTACCGCTGGTCCTCGATACTGTCCTGCCCCTGGTGCTGGCAGAGCAGGAAATTGTTGTACTGGTCCTCCTGACCTCGAATTTATGGGACATGTGGTAACCCGATGACCTGGATTTCCATATATCAGACACAGCCCGTTTAATGTCTGACACACATCTCTAGTGTGCCCTATCTTCCCGCAATAAGTGCAGCCTGTTGGGGGTTGCTGGTTCTTCCTCTGATGCTGTTGCTGCTGCCTTGGTGGTACTGGTCCTCGTATCGCCACATCGTGGATACGAATGCCAGTGGATGGTGTTGTTGTTCGGGGTGCTGCTCCCGCTCCTCCTTCAATCTGACTGTGGGATCTCTTCTGACCCCCAGACCTTGCCGCAAGCCTCTGAATGGTGATCTCATGCCTTCGAGTTGCTGTCAATACTTCATCAAAAGTTTGGTAATTGTGCCCCTCTATCAATTGCAAAAGTTCAAGATGAAACCCTTGCTGAAACCTCATAGCCCTCTGGCTCTCTGTTGCTACCATCTCTGGGGCGAACCTACTCAATCTGCAGAACTCTGCTGCATAAGCATCTACAGTCTTGCCAGCCTGTCTGAGGTTGATAAACTTCTGTTGCAGCTCAAATTGCGCCACAACTCCATAGTACTTCGTCTTGAATCTTACTGTAAAATCGTCCCAAGCCACAGGACGTCTGATGCCTACCTCCTCTGATTCCCACCAATCACGTGCGAGATCCTGAAGTAACAACTTCACCTGATCCACACGTTCTTCTGTCGGCACCTTAGTGGCTGTCAAAATAGCCTCAATATCCTTAAGCCATGCATCTGCTGAGATGGCATCCTCCGTGCCTTCGAAACGGCGGGGGTTGTACTTGCAAAACCGGGCTGATGCTCCTGAATCCGGCCTGGCCCCTCTTTCCAAAGCTGTCTGCAACCCTTGGTTGAGCAACACATTCTGCTCTTGTAACTGAGCGTGCATGCGCTGCTGGGCTAACATCTGATGTTGCTGAGTAGCCATCATCCCTCTCATGATCTCCAGAAGGGCTGGTGTGTCCACTTCCACTGGGGTAGGTGGAACTATTGGTGGTGTTGGAACCTCCGGATACTGCGGTCCAACTGCTGGTTCCACTATCGCCTCTTCTTGAATAGCCTCTTGAGGTTGTACTGGCTCTTGTTGCTGACCAACCTGGTCAGGTTGCCCATGTTGCCCTTGTTGTTGTTGCCTAATCCTGACAGATGCGGACGAGGTGCCCCTAAGAAAAGGGACAAGAGAATAATCAAACGGTCGGACAGGGAAGATCAATGAAGTTAAAGGATACCGGAATGTCAAGCTAGAATCGAGAATACGAATCAGGAGATCAAGGGGAAACATGTGTGATTGAGACATCCTATAAATTAAAACACCCCACAAGTCTGAAATCAGACCTGCATGGGCCACCACTAAAACCTTGTCACGCCCCAGAACCAGAATACTGGAGAGCGGGGAATGACTCAGCCAGCTACGTATTACGGATAGATGAATACCGTATAATACGATCAATGCTGTCTAACCAGACGAGGGGGTGCATACAACATAAAGGTCTCACTATGGTCACTTCACATCTATTGTCTCAATCATTCGAACAAGAAACAGTAATAGAGAACATGTAAGATAAAGCAGTAAGGCGTCCCAAACGCTCTGTCAAAATGTTCTTGATATCTGGCTTTACAAAACATAGCCAGATCTGATGTAGCAAAAATATACACAATTGTTATCAGCTGCAGTCTGACTTTAGTTACAATTATGTAAAAGTAAGTACAAGATGATCCGACTAACATGTCGGTGCCAAACGGCAAAGTATAAGGTAAATAACAAAACGAGCGGGGAAGTAAGAAACCCACTCGAGTCCTCCTGCGATCATCCCTCTAGTGTTGACCATCTTGGAGGTAGAAGTAAGTTGAGTCCTCGGGAACCGGCTCTAAATCTGGCCATGCAAAACCAGAGAGGTTAGACCTCTAATAGCAAGTACCGCAAGGAAGCACGATATGAGGAGTTAAAACCAGTAATAAGAGAATAAGATATATAGATCTCTGCTTGCTACTAGGATTCACATAATGTCACGACACTTCGAACCAACCTCCCAACCAAACAAGGACAGAAGTTGGCCCGTCATATCCTGACATTCTGATTATCTTAGTTAGTTAACAGAGTAGGCACAGTACACAAACAAATCAGTTTAACCGGCCATGCAACTACTACGGCTTGCTACTGTGAGTCCCAAGTTATCTTGGAATTATGCAATAAAGGATTTCTCAGTTCTTACTATGGGCAAGCAAGGCTAGTCTATCCAATCAATCAATTGCGCCAATCATGAATTAGACGAGTCCCAGCGGGACGCCCGTCATCAATATACAATATACAATAATATAAGCAGATACTGCTCCCTGCCCGTGTGACAGATTTGCAGTATCTGTGGGAACCAGCCGGCCTGTCGGGCACTAATAGTCCCAAGAGGGCTGTCATGTAAGAACTCGGAAATCCATACTCTCCATGCAATCATTGTTTTATTTAACTTAGTAGCTTCTAGGTTAAATAAAATTCCATGCCGTGGATCATGGTCATTCAAATGAGTACTCTCGTACGGGGTACGATATGCATTTCTACAACGATACCAGTGCGGTTAGGTTGTAGGTCTTACATAGCGTAATGCAACAATCAAAACTAACCACGGGATAATCATGCCTTGACCATAAAGTACACATGCTGCTTTCGTAACAATAAATAAATAAATTTGTAGCCTGTATGTATATATATGTCAATATTTGGGTTTGGCTAATCGATTTCAATAGTTCATAGTTAATATGAACGTGTCTTATTCCATTCAATTCAATAAGACGACTAGCCAGCCTCTTAGTTCCATCTAGGAACGCATGATCGATAATTAATCAAGATAACAATCAATGTTAACTAATGCCAAATTCGGAAAATAAAATTGGGGGATAAATAATAATTGGAAAATAAATGATCTCATGCGCCTGAGGAATAAAGATTCATGCGGCTGTGGAAAATGATTGGAAAATAAATAATCTCATGCGCCTGAGGAATAAAGATTCATGCGGCTGTGTAAAATGATTGGGAAATAAATAATCTCATGCGCCTGAGGAATGATTGGGAAATAAATAAATCTCATGCGCCTGAGGAATGCGGCTGTGGGAAATAAATCTCGTGCGCTGTGAGAAATGATTGGGAAATAAACAATCTCACGCACTGTGGGAAATAATTGGGAAATAAATAAATTCATGCGCCTGAGGAATGATTGGAAAATAAATAAATCTCATGCGCCTGAGGAATGATTGGAAAATAAATAAATCTCATGCGCCTGAGGAATGCGGCTGTGGGAAATAAATCTCGTGCGCTGTGGGAAATGATTGGGAAATAAACAATCTCACGCACTGTGGGAAATAATTGGGAAATAAATAAATTCATGCGCCTGAGGAATGATTGGGAAATAAATAAATCTCATGCGCCTGAGAAATGCGGCTGTGGGAAATAAATCTCGTGCGCTGTGGGAAATGATTGGGAAATAAACAATCTCACGCACTGTGGGAAATAATTGGGAAATAAATAAATTCATGCGCCTGAGGAATAATTGGGAAATAAATAAATCTCATGCGCCTGAGGAATGCGGCTGTGTAAAATGATTGGAAAATAAATAATCTCATGCACTGTGGGAAATGATTGGGGAAGTAAATAAATTCATGCGCCCGAGGGAAATGATTGAGAAATAAATAAACTCATGCGCCTGAGGGAAAGGATTGAGAAATAAATAAATTTGTGAGGAGTGATTGGGAAATAAATAAATTCATGCGCCTGAGGAAGTGATTGAGAAATAATTAGACTCATGCGCTGTGGGAAGTGATGATTTGATGCGCTGTGGAAAAAAGATTTCCATGCGCTTGAGGAATGAAGATTTGATGCGCTGTGGGAATAAAGATTTCCATGCGCTTGAGGAATGAAGATTTGATGCGCTGTGGGAATAAAGATTTCCATGCGCTTGAGGAATGAAGATTTGATGCGCTGTGGGAATAAAGATTTCCATGTGCTTGAGGAATAAAGATTTGATGCGGCTGGGACTGTTCTTCTTCTCCGAATTTTCTGAGAACAGAACCATGGGAACCATGGAAGCCATTGCTTCCAAGCTTCATAAATCCTTCATCTCAAGCCCAAATATGGACTTCCATAGGTCAAAATTGGGTAGAACGAAATTCTCTACAACATGGAACCATCGAAACTTGAAGATAACAAGGTTTACTAGATCAAAACCTAAGAAATCCGAAAATGTATCAAACTTAGATCTACAACAAATAAGCCATGGAAATTGAAAATGCTAAGTAGTAAAGAGACTTAGAATCAAATGAGAAAGATGATGGAACAATAAAAATGGGGATCCATCAAGAAGCAAGTTGGCACTTGCCTATCTCTTCTAGGTTGGTGGGAGAGTTATGAGGAAGAAGAAGTGAAATGGAAAGAAGTAATGAAGAGAGAGAAATGATTTTGGGCTTTAAATGAAGGGGTGGTGGTAGGTGGGAGTATTGGGCCGGATCCAATGGGTTCATCCAAGGCCAACCCGCAAGCAAAGCAAAGAGGTAAAAGCCGAAAATAAATGCAGGAATAAAAGCAGGAAATAAAGTGCAGAAATAAAATTGCAGGAAATAAATTAACATGAAAATTTGAAGAGCAGATTAATTAACTAACATAAATTTACAGAAATTTAAATACAGAATAATACATTGTAACTATTAAATAAATACGTATTCTGGGAACGGGAAGTGACAAGAAGTCTTTATACGGCTGGAAAATTCCATGCGGCCAAATAGAATTCGCCGCATAGGGTTATGCGGCTGAGTCCATGCGGCTCAAAAACTGTTATTCTTCTCCAATTTTCGAGAAGAAGAGCTAAGCAACCATGGCTTCCAAGCAACGTAAAACCTTCATCCAGAGCCCAAATTCGAACTTTTTTAGGTCAAAATGGGGTAGAACGAGCTACTCTACAACATGGAACCATCAAAACTCGGAAATAACAAGATTAAGTATGTCACGACCCGATCCCAATTTAATGGGTCGAACCGGACCATGCCCAGCCTGCACCGTGGTGAGACGGCGGCAGTAAGCTGTTCCATTGCAGGTATTCACAACAACACAAGTACATTTGCCATAACTGTTCTATTCGGAATTGAAACTTTATTTGATAAAATATTCAGAAATACAACTGGAAGAAAAATGCTGAAAATAAAACTACAAACTCCAAATAAAAGAAAGATGCAGGAAAGGAAAACTATCTAAGCATCAGGTTCAGTGGTCCCAGGATCAGCGTCCTCCAGAGACGGCTCCAGTACCGTCGCAGGGTAGAGAACCGGGTCATAGTAGCTATTATAGTATAGCTCGTCATCCTCAGTGTTACCTAAAATGTTGTCTCCAGTCAGGAGGGAGCAAAGTACAATTCATGCTAATTAAACAGTTAAATAAGAAATAGAATCATGCAGTTCTAAACAGTTTTAAAACATGTTTGTTACAGTAGAAAACAATGATTTGAATAGGTAATGACATATGACCGGCTTGGGTTTGTTACAGTAATGGATAAGGGATTTTTGTTACAGTATGGTCATAATCATTACGCTATTCCCCAGTCCCCAGTAGTTACAGTAGTTACAGTACAGTACTCTCGGTGAGAGTTTCGTGTTTGAATCGTGGTTTAGACATGCAGTAAAACGATTAAATAAATAACTGTAAACTAACACAAACTATACTTGCCTTGTATTAGATTGACTGGAAAGACAGGTTGATACCGAGGAGGAACGTCAGGTACAACTTCGAGTTCCTACAGTTGAGAACTCGACTTAGATTCCTGAATAACCAGACTAAAAATGTGCTAGTTGCAATCTCTAGTAGACATGTCCTAGTCAGGTTTTATGTTGTATTAATCTACAGCTAACGGTTACGTCGCAACTACGTGCGTTGATTAGGCCGGTTAACTGGTTTATTTGGAAATACACGAGAATCGATTACAATTTGGAAAACTTTATGTTTTCGTAATATATATTATAAAAATACAATTTCTTTTAGTGATAAATCGTGAATTAATATTATTTTATTCATTTTAACTAACTTCGTGATTAACCAGCAAATTACGTTCTAAACTACGAATATGCAACTAATCCAAAGACCACCCAAATCACGTCCACCAGAAATAAAAATAAATCTATGCTACACAAATACATTGGCACAGCTAATGGTCCTAGGGTGGGCTTATGCCCGGTACAAATTTTCCTTTTACATTAAATAAGAGAAAATGACTGAAATTAAATAATTAAAGTGCAGGAATTAAATATATAATATAAATAGCCTAAAATAAAATAATTAAAAAGAAAGCTAGGAGTCTCAGACTCGGTCCATTTCCTCAAAATTCGGCTTATGCCTCAACGTCCGGTCGGACCGGTGCGTTTGCATTTTGCCGGGACCCACAGACCGGTACGGTCGTCACCCGAAAATCAGTTTAGAAATTCATTTTCGAAAGCCAGTTTTGAAATTAATAAAAATATAGTTTTTTGTAAAAATTTGGGCAGCACTTCCTCTATTTCGGGACAAACCCAAGAACTGGGAAGTGCGCCAACAAACTCCTGCAAATATTTTCCAACCCAAAATAATCCACAGAAATATCCACCAAAATGATTCCAAGCCACAGAAAAATAATTCCAACTCCACCGAATAATTCCCGAAAAGTCCGGGAATCTCGTAATCCAACCAAATCACACCAAAGCAACACAGGAAAATAATCTAACGCAGCTAAACGATAATATACGCAGCTAACCGGATTCCCGAGAGGGAACCGGGGGACCGATCTATCATCATCGACTCTACGGGGGACGAACTACTGTGATTATCCAGAGATTACCAGATTCCGTTGGTGGGGAGCCGCGGGAAAAACTCGGGAATAATCCGAAACTAAGTTCGGCAGCAGGTCGAAGATCCCGGCTCAACCACGCACAGCAAAGGGCGCGGGAAAGTCTGCGGAAGAGGGGATTGGCCACGGGGAAGTCCGCGGACAGCGGAGAACCGCGGAGAAGGGTCGCGCTAGGGCAGCGGACGACAGCGACGGGGGCTCGCTGACACGGCGGGGGTCGCCGGGCTGGCTGCGGCGGAGGGAGCCGCGGCCACAGGGGCGTGCGGGCTCGGGGAGGAGCCGCGCGAGCTCGGGTGCGGCGCGGCGGATGGCCGCGCGAGAGGCGCGGATCCGCGCCGGACAGCGGAGGTCGGGGCTGGAGTGGGGCGCCGGTCGACGGGTGTCGGGGACAGCGCCGCGGAGATGCACTGTGGCGACGGGGCTGTCGGCAACGCTGGCAAAAGGGCGCCGGGAAGAAGCTGGTGTCGGAAAGGAACGAGAGCTCGAGCAAGAAGTTGGGGGAAGAAGGAAATTTCTTCTGATGTGTTAACCAAGTGAGGGGAGAGAGGAGTTTTACTTCTCTGTAGAAGTGAAATGGTTTTGGGAGTGGAGAGATAAGGTGGGGGTGGTTTTAAATGAACGTGGGGGAGTGTGCTTTGTGGAGGGAGAAGAGTGTGGAGTAATTAAAGGGAAAGAGTGGGGGTGATGGCAGTAACATGTGGTGGAGAAAATTATGGAGAGTGCTGTGAGTTCGTGTGTGGAGGAGAGATGTTCGGGAAGGGAATTTTACCAATTCCCATACGAGCAAACGCTGGTCCTTCGGGACCAGTTCTCCCACTAGAAAATATATATATACTTTTTTTTTATTATTATTATATTTAAACCAAGTCAAATTAGAGTTAGGGAAAGAATGGGGTTTGGGCTCAGGCTCGAACTCGGTCTAAAGAATCCAAAAGTCCTTGTTGATTTTTAATTTCGAAATTCTTTTCAACCAAAAATATATAATAATAATAATAATAATTTGAAAATGTTTTACAAAAATTCTAAATAATAATTCTAGAAAACTGGGTTTCACAATCTTTCCTCCTTAGAAAATTTCGTCCTCGAAATTAAAGTAAGGTAGGAAAGACAAACATGTACGGGTACTGCGCCGTAACTCAGGTCCAACCATAAGGATTTCCAAGGCAATCATGGATGAGACGGTTTAGAGACAAGTTTCATTCATGGTGACATCCATGCAGAAAGAATACAAAAGCGAACCAAAGTACACGAGGTTGATCAGACCATCATGCACCGGTCCTGATTAGACAATATATTAGTGGGTGCACCCAATAAAATATCGTCATTATCAAGCTTGATTTAAAAAGATAGCTTGCAAAACTAGGCTAACTTAGCAGCATTAGTCAAATTTAGAACGGGAAAAAGAAAGAATAAGGAATAGGAGTTTGAGTGATGGCTCAATTCTGATTTTTTTCTCGTCTATGACTAGGCTTGCAACTGGTTTCTCTGGCACTGAAAAGGTTGATTCCAATCTTCAGCTCTGAATTATCCAAAATGTGACTCGGATCCGAAATGTAGCGTCTGAGCTGTGACGTAGAAGACGTTGCACACTCTCAAGATTAGCTGGTAGAACTAACTGGTACGCTACTTCCACTCGTCTTAAACTTCAAATGGCCTGATGTATCTGGCCTCAATTTTCGGCTCCGTCAAAACCGATTGTTCCTCTGGTAGGAAAAAACTTCACCAAATGCAATTTGGTCTTCCCAAGACCTACCAAATTCCGAGACGCAAAAATCTCAAAACATCTTCAAGCGTCGGGATTGACCTCTTTGATTGCTCGTCCCACGGTATTCCATGAATCCGGTAGATGTGCTTCCCGTACAATGCTGCCCACTTCTTAGTGGATAAACCAACTTGAAGGAAATTAAAGTGTGCTGACTTAGTCAGTCGGTTTATTATAATCCAATTGGTGCCCTTCCCTCCTTGGGAACAAGGCAATCCTTGCTCAAAGTTTATTGTTATATGCTTCTACCTCCATTCTGAATTGTCCAGCGGCTCCAACAAACTCGTTGTCCTCTTGCTAAATTTCTTATGTTGACAAATTCACATCCAATTCTCATACTTGGAATTGTCCTTCTTTATTCCATAACGCCAATCAATGGAGGCATGTTCCGATACATCTTATTATCTCCCGAATTTACGTAACACTGCGACTGGTGCATTTCTTTCATCCACTCGTTCCTCTGTTTGTCAGCCGATACGCAAAGTCCCGCACCATTCTTCAGAGTTCCAATGCTGATTATTTTAGAAACCCTCAAGTGTTCCTGCCAACACTTGATCTCTAAGCCTGCAAAGTGCCTCGTTTTGAAACTACGTTCTCTTGACTTTTATCCCTCAGCCTCGAACTTCATCAATACTGAATCATCATCCAGCTCCGTCCTTCTATCTCCAGGTAGTATAACCTCCAGTCCAAACTTCTCGATGTCTTCTAGCAGGTGCTAGTCCTTGGTTAAGAACTTCGCCATCAGTAACGACCAAGTACATCAGCGACCACATTAGCCTTACCTGAATGGTACTGCAGGTTGATGTCGTAATCCTTCCTCTGCTTCAGCCATCTTCTTAGTCTAACATTCAACCCTTTCTGAGTGAAGACACATTTCAGACTCTTGTAGTCCGTATATATTTCACTCCCTTTCCATAAAAAATCTTGCTTCCAAAGCTTCAAAGTAAAGATAATTGCAGCAATTCAAATTAGGTGTGGGATGATTCTTCTCATGAGTCTGTAGTTGCCTACATGTGTAAGCGATACCTTCCCATGTTGTTGAAGAACGCAACCCAGTCTTTTCTAGAGGCAAAATTGAGAACCCACCGGTTCCTGCGGGTAGCGCAAGGATTGGTGTAGTGGTAAATCTCTTCTTCAGCTCCTCAATGCTAACTGGCAACCTTTCGTCCAGATGAACTCTTCATTTTTTTCAGGTGAGCTTCGTCATTGGCTCAGCAATCTTGGCGAAATCTTTCACGAACTTCTGATAGTAGCCGACCAAGTTCAAGAACCTTCCGAATTGAACTTGGGGTATATCACTCTTCAACAACAGCTATCTTCCATCGAAATTTCTTCTCTTGACAACATGGCCAAAAGTCTACCTTGTCAACAATCCACGTTCAGATAACTTACCATAAACTTCTTTTTCCTCAAAGTTTCCAAAACGTCCTCAGGTGTTCCTCATGTTCTTCTTCAATCTTCAAATATATCAGGATGTTATCTATGGAGAAGATAAACTGATTCAAATACTCATGAAAAATCTCTGTTCATGAAATTCATGAACACAGCAGGAGCATTTATCAGTCTAACGTCCTGACCAAAGAAAACTACCCATACTTGGTGTTTGAACGCCGTCTTGGAAATGTCCTCTTTCCTGACTTTGATTTGATGATAGTCAAATCTTAAGTCAAACTTCGAAACACCCTAACTCCACATAACCAGATCAAACAGATCCTCGATCCGGGCAGAAAGTACTTGTTCTGTAGTGTCTGGTAATCGATGCACATCCGTTGTTCCATACTTCTTGGGCAAAAACAAGATAGATACTCCCTAAGGTAAAGTTCCACTCTGAATAAATCCTAGAGCCTTCATTGATCTGGTCCTTCATCTTCTTGACCACCCTCGGGTTGACTCTGTAACATCCTTTAGAATTTAGGGAAAGAGCCGGGGACTAGGTCAGGGGTGAATACTATGTCTAGATCTGGGATAATCCGGGGAGACTATCAGGGAAAACATCTGCCATAAGGGTGTAACTAAAAACTTCTATCCCTGTAGAGAATTACAGCAAAACTCTTATGATTGATCTAAGGACATCCAAAAAGATGATGCTATACAGCGGTTCTAGGTACTATTCCTCATGGTTCTGGCTCTTGTATGAGCAGTCTCCAACTGCTTCCTTTTCTATGAACCTCGAGTATGCATCACGCCTCATTGTAAGGGCAGGGTCTGCTGGATAGGAAGAGGGTCCCTAGGTTGTGGTCTAACAGGTGTTGCTGTGATATGAGCTCTGGTTTGATAGAAAGATAAGGGCAGTCCTTTACCCGATGTTCAGCAGATCCACATGCCAAACATTGTCCCAATCTCTTGCGGCAACTAACGGCCTGATGACCAGACCTCATGCATTAGTTACAAGCCCATAGCTTCTTACGACAAGGCTGCCGGAAAGTAGAGTACTTGATGGGACCCAAATATCTTCTAGATTCAAGGGTATCCTTCCTAGGACAAAAGTTCTGCTCTAACTTGGTTGGAGATAACTAAGGCTACAACATGACGTTCTTCATGTCTTCTCTCGTGATATTCTTCTGTTCCTGCTGGACTTCATCTTGAGCTTTCTGGAACTCCATAATTTCTCGAAATAGGGCAACCATTTGGAAGATGATTGCTGGTACTAGTGGAGCAACAAAAATGAATACTCCTCCAAGGAAATGCAATTCAGTTGGAGATGAGGTAGGAGTCGCCAGTGTAGGAAAAACTTCACTGGGTGCACTAAGGGAACGGTCAAACAGCCGCGAGGGAAAGGACCCTGGGCTTGGTTGAGGAGATGGGGTATGATCCGGAGATGACACCTCATTGCCAGCAGAATTTGGTCAATGGTCATTCTCTGGAAGGTTTAGGACGCACACATAAGCAAGGTAGCCTACCAGTCTATAATCAAGCAAAAATATTTATTTATATATAAATCGGACCTATGTCGTGACAAATCAATGTTCTAGTGTTCTAATTGTTTCTAGGTATGTTTTCCTAAGTTGTTGTTTGTTGTGGGACCTGCATGGGCCACCACTGAAAACATGTCACGACCCGATCCCAATTTAATGGGTCGAACCGGACCATGCCCAGCCTGCACCGTGGTGAGACGGCGGCAGTAAGCTGTTCCATTGCAGGTATTCACAACAACACAAGTACATTTGCCACAACTGTTCTATTCGGAATTGAAACTTTATTTGATAAAATATTCAGAAATACAACTGGAAGAAAAATGCTGAAAATAAAACTACAAACTCCAAATAAAAGAAAGATGCAGGAAAGGAAAACTATCTAAGCATCAGGTTCAGTGGTCCCAGGATCAGCGTCCTCCAGAGACGGCTCCGGTACCGTCGCAGGGTAGAGAACCGGATCATAGTAGCTATTATAGTATAGCTCGTCATCCTCAGTGTTACCTAAAATGTTGTCTCCAGTCAGGAGGGAGCAAAGTACAATTCATGCTAATTAAACAGTTAAATAAGAAATAGAATCATGCAGTTCTAAACAGTTTTAAAACATGTTTGTTACAGTAGAAAATAGTGATTTGAATAGGTAATGACATATGACCGGCTTGGGTTTGTTACAGTAATGGATAAGGGGTTTTTGTTACAGTATGGTCATAATCATTATGCTATTCTCCAGTCCCCAGTAGTTACAGTAGTTACAGTACAGTACTCTCGGTGAGAGTTTCGTGTTTGAATCGTGGTTTAGACATGCAGTAAAACGATTAAATAAATAACTGTAAACTAACACAAACTATACTTGCCTTGTATTAGATTGACTGGAAAGACAGGTTGATACCGAGGAGGAACGTCAGGTACAACTTCGAGTTCCTACAGTTGAGAACTCGACTTAGATTCCTGAATAACCAGACTAAAAATGTGCTAGTTGCAATCTCTAGTAGACATGTCCTAGTCAGGTTTTATGTTGTATTAATCTACAGCTAACGGTTACGTCGCAACTACGTGCGTTGATTAGGCCGGTTAACTGGTTTATTTGGAAATACACGAGAATCGATTACAATTTGGAAAACTTTGTGTTTTCGTAATATATATTATAAAAATACAATTTCTTTTAGTGATAAATCATGAATTAATATTATTTTATTCATTTTAACTAACTTCGTGATTAACCAGCAAATTACGTTCTAAACTACGAATATGCAACTAATCCAAAGACCACCCAAATCACGTCCACCAGAAATAAAAATAAATCTATGCTACACAAATACATTGGCACAGCTAATGGTCCTAGGGTGGGCTTATGCCCGGTACAAATTTTCCTTTTACATTAAATAAGAGAAAATGACTGAAATTAAATAATTAAAGTGCAGGAATTAAATATCTAATATAAATAGCCTAAAATAAAATAATTAAAAAGAAAGCTAGGAGTCTCAGACTCTGTCCATTTCCTCAAAATTCGGCTTATGCCTCAACGTCCGGTCGGACCGGTGCGTTTGCATTTTGCCGGGGCCCACAGACCGGTACGGTCGTCACCCAAAAATCAGTTTAGAAATTCATTTTCGAAAGCCAGTTTTGAAATTAATAAAAATATAGTTTTTTGTAAAAATTTGGGTAGCACTTCCTCTATTTCGGGACAACCCAAGAACTGGGAAGTGCGCCAACAAACTCCTGCAAATATTTTCCAACCCAAAATAATCCACAGAAATATCCACCAAAATGATTCCAAGCCACAGAAAAATAATTCCAACTCCACCGAATAATTCTCGAAAAGTCCGGGAATCTCGTAATCCAACCAAATCACACCAAAGCAACACAGAAAAATAATCTAACGCAGCTAAACGATAATATACGCAGCTAACCGGATTCCTGAGAGGGAACCGGGGGACCGATCTATCATCATCGACTCTACGGGGGACGAACTACTGTGATTATCCAGAGATTACCAGATTCCGTTGGCGGGGAGCCGCGGGAAAAACTCGGGAATAATCCGAAACTAAGTTCGGCAGCAGGTCGAAGATCCCGGCTCAACCACGCACAGCAAAGGGCGCGGAAAAGTCTGCGGAAGAGGGGATTGGCCACGGGGAAGTCCGCGGACAGCGGAGAACCGCGGAGAAGGGTCGCGCTAGGGCAGCGGACGACAGCGACGGGGGCTCGCTGACACGGCGGGGGTCGCCGGGCTGGCTGCGGCGGAGGGAGCCGCGGCCACAGGGGCGTGCGGGCTCGGGGAGGAGCCGCGCGAGCTCGGGTGCGGCGCGGCGGATGGCCGCGGGAGAGGCGCGGATCCGCGCCGGACAGCGGAGGTCGGGGCTGGAGTGGGGCGCCGGTCGACGGGTGTCGGGGACAGCGCCGCGGAGACGCACTGTGGCGACGGGGCTGTCGGCAACGCTGGCAAAAGGGCGCCGGGAAGAATCTGGCGTCGGAAAGGAACGAGAGCTCGAGCAAGAAGTTGGGGGAAGAAGGAAATTTCTTCTGATGTGTTAACCAAGTGAGGGGAGAGAGGAGTTTTACTTCTCTGTAGAAGTGAAATGGTTTTGGGAGTGGAGAGATAAGGTGGGGGTGGTTTTAAATGAACGTGGGGGAGTGTGCTTTGTGGAGGGAGAAGAGTGTGGAGTAATTAAAGGGAAAGAGTGGGGGTGATGGCAGTAACATGTGGTGGAGAAAATTATGGAGAGTGCTGTGAGTTCGTGTGTGGAGGAGAGATGTTCGGGAAGGAAATTTTACCAATTCCCATACGAGCAAACGCTGGTCCTTCGGGACCAGTTCTCCCACTAGAAAATATATATATACTTTTTTTTTTTATTATTATATTTAAACCAAGTCAAATTAGAGTTAGGGAAAGAATGGGGTTTGGGCTCAGGCTCGAACTCGGTCTAAAGAATCCAAAAGTCCTTGTTGATTTTTAATTTCGAAATTCTTTTCAACCAAAAATATATAATAATAATAATAATAATTTGAAAATGTTTTACAAAAATTCTAAATAATAATTCTAGAAAACTGGGTTTCACAAAGTAGATCAAAACCAAAAAAATCCAAAAATAATATAAATATAGATCTACAAGAATCTAGCCATGGAAAGTGAAAATGCCAAGATCTAAAGTAAGTTAGAATGCTGTAAGGAAGAGAATGAAGCAATAAAATTGGAGTTCCTCCATGAAGCAAGTTGCACTTGCCTAGACCTTCCTGGTAGGTGAGGAAGTTAATGGAGGAAGAAGAAAAGTAATGAGGAGAGAGAGAAGGAAGAAAGGGTTAATAAATGGGGATGGTGGTGGTAGGTAGGGGTTCATGCTAGCCCAAACCAAGCCAAACCAACCCGAACCAAGCCAGGCCAAACCGAGCCAACCCAATCCTCCTCCTATCCAAATAAAACCAAGCTCCACTAATCAGAATTAATCCATGAACGATAAATGACAATTAAACCACAATGCTAAATATGAAAATAAACCACAACTAACTAATCAAAGAAAAGAGAAATACGGGTCAGAAATACGAATACGTATAAAATACGTATCACGAATTTCGGGGCACTACATCGTGACACCAATTGGGGGCCCTATGGATCATACAAAAATCAAAGACTACATAAATCGATTTTTCTAATCCTAATTCCTTAGTAACACAATAACAACAAGAGATAAAATGAGACAAGAGTACTTGTGCAATTTTGAGATGGAGAATGAGAGATTGGAGGCCGTTTCGGAGAATGAGATCAATTTGAATAATTTTTCATTGTCTTCTTTCTTCGTGGTGAATCTATTTTATGTTCTAGTAGTTGTGGTGATTCGTTTGGACCGGGGAGGAGCTTGTAGAGGGTGTAATCTATTTATTCTATTATTGGAGTTTCTTCCGGATTGGACTTCGATCGTCCCATAATTTTTCTCGCAAGAATTTTTCATGTAAAAAATCTTTGTGTCCGCGTGAGCAAGGATTTTCCATGTAAAAATATTTTTTGTCCGCGTGAGATTATTTATGTGTGGTTTGGCCTTTGATTTGTGCGTTGTATTGATTGGTTCTCTCGTATGCTTTCTGGTATGGAAAAAAGGTTTACATGATTCTTTCCCAACAGTCGACTTCTATTAGAGGTGCAACTCGGACGGGCTAAACCCGAGCCCGATCGGGTAAACCCGTAAAGGGATTGGGTTAGGCTTGAAGATACTCGGGTTCAGACTCGGGTATAGGTTAAAATATTTGAATCCGATCAAAAATTGGGTTGGACTCGGGTTCATGTGTCGGGTTACCCGAAGAACCCGAAACCCGACTATATATATATATATATATATATATATATATATATATATATATATATATATATATATATATATATATATATATATATATATTTCTTAAATAAAAAGTTTCAATCCTAAATTTTTTCACCCAAACTCTTCAACTATTTATCATAAATCTTATTTCAGTTTGTATTTTGTAATGATTAAGACTCTACTGCTATTTGATTATGTGTTTAATATTATTTTTGTTTAGAATTATTTCAAATATTAAATTAGAGCTCGATAAACTCGACCCAACACGAGCCAAACTCGATCCTCCGGACTTGGTCTTGGGCCTCATATGTTGAACCCGAGGTCAGGTCGAACTTGGGCTCGGGCTAGACTTATGATTCATCAGGTTGGGCTCGGGTTGACCTCAAGCCCGAGCCAACCCGCCCGAGTTGCACCCCTAACTTCTATTGTTATATTGTTGTTATTTCAGTCTTCTTGTTCTTCTCTGCAGGCTCGGTCGACGCAGAAGGCGGAGGAAGGGGTTTCACGACGTGGGAGAACTCGCTAAGGGTGCGGAGCTTCGGACGACGAGGGTAGTGCCGGTGATGGGGCTTGCCACTGCTGCTACAGTTCATCCGTTGACTGTCGTTGCAATCTGACAATGAAGATGACGAAGATGATGATTACGATGGGAGGGCTCGACAGCAAGGTTCCGGAAGAGGACGTTTACAGCATACATTGCACATCACTATACACGAGAGAGAGAGAGAGAGAGAGAGAGAGAGAGGTTGGGGTGTGGACTAGGATGTATGGTATGGGCTCACTTACATGGAATAAGAATTCGGATGGACTAGAGTCCACCCTAGTCCAGAGCTAGTTCCACCCTTGATCCGAGACTGGATCAGCTGTCCCTGATTCGGGTGTCTCAACCATGTCCTCTTCTCCCTTCTACGACATGTGTGTCCTATCGATAAAAATATAATAATTTTTCTTTAAAAAAATTTGAGTGGCACCCCACTTGAATGACCTATTTATGCGGTCCATCCCACATTGTTTGCTAAATGTATAAGTTATCCCACATTTGACGGAAAACGTGAAAAAGTAACAGCGTATGGGTTTAATCCTTTTTACATGACGAAAGTAACTCTCTAAAATTATTCATCTAGCGGCAGCCATGGTCTCCGATCCCTCCTCCTCCTCTCGAAGCAGAAGCAAAACCTAAAATTTGATGGACAATAGTCCTCTTGCATGTTCCTATAGCTGGCTAGCTAGATCTCCTGAGAAGAATTAGGTTTGTTTTGGGATTTGATGGGCAATAGTACTCTGCTAATGAGCATCATCTTCTTCTTTTTCCTTCTGCTTCTCCAATATTTCCCAGCAACGACCAACTCTCTAGAGCTACTCCCACCCATAACCTTCTCCTCCTTCAACAAATCCAACACTAACAACACCTTCCACTTCTCCGACGTTTCCTTATGCATGTTGGAAATGTTTTATTTGTTGATAACTTAATTGCATGCTGAAATGTTGTCCTCGACTTGTTAATAATATAATGTATATATCTCATCAAATTAACGCTAAAAAATTAATGTAATATTATCTTAAACAATCTAAGTTCAGTCTTTCTGGTTAGGGTTAGGGTTAGGGGAGAGGAGGTTGAAGAAGGGGTGGTGGTGAAGAGGGAGCGGTGGTGGCGAAAGCCAGGGAGGCGACAGCCGTTGCAAGAGCCCATCCATCCCCCCCACTCCTCTTCCTGGCCGCAGCCCTAGGGGCAAGAAATCGGAGAAGAAGACAATGGGGGGAGGGACATTTTAGTAAAAAAAAAATTGGTCAAACATCGTTGACCGTCAAAGCTGACGTTTTCCGTCCAAAGTGTGATAACTTATACATTTAGCAAACAATATGGGATGCACCGCATAAATAGACCATTTAAGTGGGGTGCCACTCAAATTTTTTCTTTTTCTTTTATATGTTATACATATGGACATGATTGATCTCCGTTGTTCCTATCCATCTGGATTATCTCATCCGTCTAATCTTACATCTCAGATTAGCCCAACTTGATGATATGTATGACGCACATGTCAAACAGAACTCAAAGCCGTCATGTTTAATCGGCTTACTGTACGATCTCATTGTCTTCCTTACCACTTGTTGGGTATTAAGGCCCCACAAAAGTTGACCCACATATAATCTTTTGTAGCTAGAAAGAAACACATTAAATTTGGATCTTCTCCTCTACAAGGTCAAATCCATGGGATATAATATATGGGATTAAACTATTATTAACTTCCTCTTTATTCAATCATCAAAATTAGTGAACCTTAAACACATAACATGATGTAGACATAATATTATCTACAATGAGTTAGTTGATTTGGAACACTTAGGTATCACCTTCAAATCAACTTGACCACCATTTTTTTTTTAATTACAACTTTTATTAGGGATATTGACACCAACCAAAACATGCCAACAGATGTAAATGATCCATAAATGTTATATCATCCTTACTTACAGGACCGGATGAACCGTCTTTGATTCGATGTTCCAACCTTGTCGTCCCCAGGGCCTATGACATGTAGGTCCTATCGATAAAAATTAACAAAAAGACTCATATGTCATAGAGGAAGGACATGATTGAAACACCGGATGAGAAACAGCTGATCCGGTCACCTACTTACAACCATTAGTCTCTTAATCATCATTATTATTAAAACATATACTTTATTGACACCAAATATATTTATTAAAAATGACCACTATATTGAGAAGACTTACTACTAAGTCATTGTAGACCATTCTACATTTAGACCCGAAAATATATTTTATATACTAACAAAATTGACCCATAAACCACTAAAAGTTCATAAACCAGCATGAATAGAGCATATACCTATTTGCTTAAGTATATTCATGCATAAAAAGACAAATAAGAGACCTCAATGAGATCACTGGCTAAGCAAAGAGCTAAGTGAAAAAAAATCCTATAACCTCAATGCTAAATAAATAAACAATTATTCATCTAGTGGCAAATATTAGAAACAGTGTAAATAATTATTATTACGTAGTATTATGGCCAATAAAAATTGGGATGACGAAAAATCAATGCTATATTTATTGTACTATTCTACCGTCTACATCAACTAAAAATTAAAAATAAGTATAAATGACACGATAACTAATGCATACAATTTTACTTATAAAACATAAATCGTCTCTTTAGTCCAACTAACTTAGGATGCGTTTGATTGTAAGATAAAAAATATGCGGAAAAAAATTAATTCCATAAAATTTTAAAAATTCTATGAAAATATTTATTTTGGGTGTTTGATTGTCATTATTTTTCACGAAAAATAGCTATTTCCAATGGGAAATGATATTTTCCTATAGATTGGACAAGTTGCCTAACAATAAATCTTCTTCCAGTAATAAAACAGAGTGTTTAATGTTTAATGTCAAAAATAATCGAATAAAAAAATTTGGTTAAAAGATATATATATTTATAAAAAAAGATATATATATATATATATATATATATATATATATACAAATGACCTCTAGCCTAGTGGTTAAGAGAGATGCATGCGGTCCAAGTGGTCGGGAGTTCGAGCCTCAGTGGAGGCAAGTTCGCCACAAGTACCCACTACTTCAAAAAAAAAAAAAAAAAAAAAAAAAATATATATATATATATATATATATATATATATATATATATATATATATATATATATAAACTTGAAATTGCTGAGAAATTCAATTTCGGGGTTATTTTTTATGAAAAATCCACTCGCATGATGGATTTTTTGAAATGCCCATAATTATATATTTTCACGTTAACTATTCCAAGATTTCCTTTAGATGTTCTGTATTTACAAAATTAATACCATAACTTTTCCTCCGCACAAACTCAGATTTGGACTGCGATTCTCGTCGTCTTCTTCTTCTTCTTCACAAGAGATCTGAATCCAATTGCTCTCATCTTCAGCAGAGATCGCAAAAATCGTTCGTAGTTCACCGTGTTTTTTTTCTTTCAGTCGAACTCCGATCATCGCTCATCTTCTTCTTCTTCTTCTTTTCCGACAATTAGGTCAATTATGGAGTGAAGATCTTCTTCTTCTTTTCCATAAGAGTTAGCATCGTTTTGAAAGAAGAACGAAAACTCTTAAATCTTTATTATGTCAAATTTCTTTCCACAAAATAAAAAAAATAAAAAATTAGGTTTCTGTCAACTGTTCTCCGTCGATATAACACGAAGAATAGTCATTCTCCTGCATTTTAACAAGGAGAATGCCATTCTCCGTGTAAATTAACACGGATAATGCCATTCTCCGTGCTACTAACACAGAGAATGGCATTCTCCTGTGATTTAACATTTAAATGATCATTCTCCGTTTCATTTAACACGGAGAATGGCCATTCTCATACGTTTTAACATTGGGAATGACCATACACGGAGAATGCTATTCTCCGTGTTAATTTACACGGAGAATGACATTCTCCGTATTTCTAACACGGAGAATGGCCATTCTCCTGCGTTTTAACACTGGAATGACCATTCTTCGTCTTAAATTACACGGAGAATGGCCATTCTCCGTGTAAATTAAGACGGAGAATGGCCATTCTCCGTATAATTTAGCACGAAGAATGATCATTCTCCGTGTAAATTAAGACGAAGAATGCCATTCTCCGTGTAAATTAAGACGGAGAATGTCATTCTCCGTGTTACTAACGCAGAGAATGGTCATTCTCCGTGTAAATTAAGACGGAGAATGCCATTCTCTGTGTAAATTAAGACGGAGAATGCCATTCTCCATGTTGCTAACACAGAGAATGGTCATTCTCTATGCAAATTAAGACGGAGAATGCCATTCTCCGTGTTACTAACACAGAGAATGACCACCCTCATGCGAAATTGACATTTTTCGTGTTCTAACACGGAGAATGACCATTCTCCTGCATTTTATGGTCAGTTGAAACTTTGGAGGGCCATAATTTTTGACTGGGAGGTCGAAACGAGGTCCGATTTGTCGCAAAATGAGCGTATCTTCGAGGAGCCTGAGATTAACAACTTCTTCGTTAGTCGGCCTTCCTAAATTTTAGAATCGCAAAAAAAATGATGTTTGGACCTCCGTTTTAGCACTTTTGCCGTTTGTCTCGGTCTTTCCGAAATTTTCCGACGAGTTTTTGAAGATTTTTTAGGAGAAAACCTAGATTCGAAAGTGAGCAGCGTATGGAAGAAGATGAACTATCGAAACTTTTTTTAAGAGTAGTTTCGTGGATGTTTTCAATAAATTAGAAGGAATGACAAAAAGGTCATTCGGAACCCTCTTTATATATTTTTTGCTAATTCTGGGCACGCGATGAAATGTTATTGCGCGATGGATTTTTCATAAAACTTTTTCGTTTTTTTGGACATTTTATAAATTTTCCCATATATAAATGAAAAATAATTTGAATTTGAAGTGGGGGCAGGGGGATAATTTTTTGGATACAAGCCTCTAAAACTTTGCTTATTTAAATTCATGCCCTTTGAATATTATTATTGGATAGAGGTATTTTGAATCTTGGTTTATATTATTGAGAATGCATGTGGTTAACGTTTTTTTTTTCTTCTTTTATTAAAAGAACTATCATTTATATACTTAATATAATGAATATTTTTTATTTTTTTTTACATTTTCTACTAAAGTATAGTTTAATTTTTGGTTATCGATCTCATCTTTTTCTAATCTCATTCATATCTCTTACTCTCTCATTTTTTTTTTTATATATATATATTTTCTTTATACAACATTTTTTATTCATTTTTTTTCTTAAACCAAGTATCTTTGTCCAACTCTTTGAGAATTGTAAGTTTTTTTATAACAAAATTAGGACCTCGAAAGTGATAAAGTTTGCGATGGAGATTAAATTTTGGGCGCGGCTATCGGCACCTCATGACCTACTAAGTATATCCTATCAAAAAAAAATGCAAATTTTTATCCTACCCTCCCTCTCCCCCTCCCGCTCCCCTGATCCCTCCTCCTCCCCTCTCCTCCGACCCCTCCCCCCTCCCTCCCCTCCCCACCCCCCGCCCCCCTCCCGCGCGGTTGCGCGCAGCCACGCTCCTGTAATTCCTGTGGTTCGTATTACGTATTTTGGAAATACGTGTACGTGTTTTTTTTCTTGTATTATTCCTTGTTTAGCTCTCGGCTTGGTTTAACTCTCGGTTTGGGTTGGCTTGGTTCGGTCGGCCCAATGCTTGGTTCATCATGGGCCAAGGGTGGAACACCTTAGCCTATGCTTCTCCTTCATTTCCACCACAACTCCCCCTCTTTATTATCCCCACCAACCTTCTCTCTCCTCCATAATTCTCACTTACTTCTCCTTCCCCCACCATTACTCTTCTCCACCAACCAAGAACACCATAGGCAAGTGCAACTTGCTTCCACAAGAGAACTCCTTTTGATGGTTTCATTAGCTTCTCCTCATGATTCTAAACCACATTAGAACTTGTCATTTTCCATTTTGAGACTTTAATTCTTGTAGATCTAGAGTTTTGCTATTTTCGGATTTTTGGTGTTTTGATCTATCAAATTTGCTTGTTTTCAAGTTTTGATGGTTCCATGTTGTGGAAAATTTTATTCTACCCAATTTTGACCTTTGGAAAGTTGGATTCGGACTTGTTTTGACCAAGATATGGACAATTGAAGCTTAGATTCAACTTTAGAGTTCTTGCTGTTCTTGCCATTTGGAGAAGACAGTGAACAGTGAGCTAGCTTTTTAGCTTACGTCACTGAGCTGCGCGCGCTCTTTAGTGAGCGTCGCTAACTTGAGTACGCTGCTCTTTAGCGTGCGTACGCTAGCCTTGATACGCTGCCTGTTGGCAGCGTGTCTTTTGCGTACGCTAGCGTGAGCGTGCCCTAGACCCTTTCGTACGCTGACCTGTAGCTTGAGCGTGCCCTTGTGTACGCTGACCCTTGCGTACGCTTCCCATTGGAAGTGTATGGACCCTTTCGTACGCTAGCTCAAGCGTACGCAGTCTTGAGCGTACGCTAGCTTGAGCGTACGCTGACCTGTAGCTTGAGCGTGCCCTTGTGTACGCTGACCCTTGCGTACGCTTCCCATTGGAAGTGTATAGACCCTTTGGTACGCTAGCTCGAGCGTACGCAGACCTGATGCGTACGCTAGCTTGAGCGTACGCGTGCCTTGGTACGCTAGCTTAAGCGAGCAAGGCGTACGCTGGCCTCAAGCGTACGCATGACTCGAGCGTACGCTGGCTTGAGCGTACGCTGGCCTAACCTGTCACCCTGGTTCAACTTGGCTAATGCCACTTGCTGGCCACAGTACCCCTTGCTCCCCTTGGACGCTTGTGACCCCATATATTTTTCCCTTGCATGATTTTGCACTCATTTTATATCCTTACACTTTTTGTCATGAATTAGACAACCATGAATTTAATTAATATGTTTGGAATTGATAACTGAGCCTGACACGATAGTGATCCGTAGTGGTGCACTCTTGACATGAGTAACCTGACATGACCTGATAGTGGCCCGTCGTGGCGCACTCCTGACTAGTATACTTGACCTGATAACCTGACATGTTATATCTTGATAAGCTGTTACGACGGCTGCTTGACATGACATGACCTGTATAATGGCCGGACACCGTGGGCGATTGTGCTTGTATGAATAAACCAGTCCTGTCTTGCATCATGTCTAGGATGGGACTCCTGAGTACCACAGTCAGGAGTACCTACTAAAATGGACTAAGGTTAACAACTAGATTAATACATTAGTCATGAAGAGATTTCCCAGCTACAGGCAATCCCGTTACCTAGGCGCGCTTGGGATCTGTAGCCTGCCGTCGAGTAGGGCACATTTCCAGCACACTGTCATGTGTTGCACCCTTCAAACTGCTTAAGGGTACATGCGTTTCCTGGACGATGTACCCACCTGAATTCAACCCTAATCTCTCGACCTGGGTGACCTGGATGGTCTGCAGGGCTTGTGGCTGTGGAATAATCTCGCTGCATCTTGTTAGTAACTAGGATTGTGATAACCCTAGTTAGTTAAAAAGCATCAAGCCGTAGTTCTTGCTTGGCCGTGAAATGATTGGATGGAGTCTAACCAGTCTAGTCTTACCCTGATCCTGTTCCAGATTGCTGCACGACCTGAATGCCTGTATTTATTTTACTGATAAATGGTGAGAAACCAAGCTCCGTTCAGACGAAGGGTTACAACCCCGGTCCTTGTTTGGTTTACGGGTTGTAACCTGGCTATCTGAATAGTTCCATGGTTATCTCGTCGTATATCATCCTGATATATTTCCTTTTATTCCAGTCCTTATTTTTATTTATATTTATATTCTTGTGCTGATTGCTCGTTTTAGTTCTTAAGTGAAGCCTCCTTTGTGGCACTTGCTCTTTCTGGGGTCTGACCCAGCTGGTTTTGTGTGGCCAGATTTCGGAGCAACTCCAGAGGATCTACCGACTTCCCAGCCAGATGGTGGCCACTAGACGGAACCCTGGCAACGAGTGGGTTATTTTTGGCTCTCCCGCTCTATTGTAAAAATATTCTTTTGAGGCGTTTAGCCGACGAGCACTTGTTTAGCTCGATTGCACTTTACTTACTGTCTGCCTACGGGCTGTAACATGATTGACAAATCGTAGGGTTGATCATGTATGACTAAACTCTTGCTAGTCCTAACATTTTGTAACGACTAGCTTCATGATCAGCTGAATATGTAATATTTGGGACGCCTTATTATTGTATATTTAATGATCATACATCTTGTAACATCTATTTACTTGCTTGTGATTGAGACAATAGGCCTGTTCTTGACCTTAAGAGACTGCTGGCTTGTAGATAAACCCTCATGTATCCTAGACAACCGTGACCGTATAGCGAGATGGAATCCATTTCAATATACGTAGCTGGCTATGTCTGCCCCCGCTCTCCAGTATTCTGGTTCTGGGGCGTGACAGCTCCCCCCTCCGATCACCCTCCTCCCCCCTCCGCCTCTGGCTACCGTGCCGTCCAGCGCCACCACCTGGCCGCCGTGCACCTCCCGCACGCTGCCCGGTGAGCCTTCGGCATGCGCCACAGCAGTCCGCATAAGCAACCGTTGCTGCTGTGCAGGCGCCGCCCACACGCGGCCATGCCTCAGGTCGGCGACCCCCAACCCCCCCCCCCTCCCCCCCGCGCGCACCACCGCGCATCACTCCGGCAGCCGTCGGTGCAGCGGTGAGTCAATTTCGACATTTTTATCGAAATTCCGTCGGGAAGCGGGAGGGAGGGGTGGGGGGTCGGAGAAGGAGAGAGGTGGAGGGGTCGGGGAGGGGAGCAGGGGGAGGGGGAGGGTAGGATAGAATTTTTTTTTTCTTTTTTTTTTCTTTTTGGATGGGGTGTACTAGTAGGTCGT
The DNA here is from genome assembly GCA_029216955.1 of Iris pallida. Taxonomy (NCBI): domain Eukaryota; kingdom Viridiplantae; phylum Streptophyta; class Magnoliopsida; order Asparagales; family Iridaceae; genus Iris; species Iris pallida. Next base: position 7,807,708 of record JANAVB010004600.1, read on the forward strand.
GTGGTGCGGCTTAAAATTTGGCTTTTCTAGGGGCATTTAAGTCATTAACTATGTAAATAATTCGGGGACATCTATCATATTGAGTAAATAATTTGTAAGCATTCAGGGACTTATACTAAAATAACCCAGAAAACTCAAAACTGAAACTGCAGCCGACGAATTTATCGGCCACGACGACACTCTTCACTTCTCTCTCTCTTCCGGATCAAATACTCGACCACCGAAACAACCAAGATCCGACCCGACGCGCTTGTCGGATCTTCTTATAACTGCATGCATCCATTCTGCTGCTCCTCCCCAATCCCCGTCTCCCCAACCACCACCGCCGCCGCCGCCGCCGCTCCTCCGCCCCCTCCCATGTCTCCCCCTACAATACGACCCGAACCCTCACCCGCACCCGCACCCACTTCCTCCTCCCACCCGCAACCGCACCCGCACAACAACGGGTTCAGATCCGCCTCCGCCATCATCCACCGCCCCCGCCGCTCCGGCGACCTCTCCTTCGCCTCCGCGGCCCTCCGCTCCTCCTTCCACGAGAGGAGCCTCGTCGTCGGCGGTGGAATCGCTCGCGTCGACGGTGTCGTCGGGGGCGGGATCTCCGGGATCCTCCAGAAGTGGGTCAACTACGGGAGGGGGTGGCGCCGCCGGTGGTTCGTGCTCCAGGACGGGGTGCTGTCCTACTACAAGATCCACGGGCCCGACCGGATCGAGGTGAACCGGGAGACCGAGAAGGGGTCCAAGGTCATCGGGGAGGAGTCGATGCGGAGGGTCTCGCGCCAGCGCAGCGGCCACTCGCTACTCCGACGCAAGCCCTTCGGCGAAGTCCACCTCAAGGCAAGCAATTTAATTTAAATTTTTTCTGGATTTTTTTTTTGAATATTTAGATCTTTTTTGTTTTTGGTTTTTGAAATGTATCTTATCCCAAGGCAAGAATCAAGAGTGGGAGCACACAATCCATTATTCCTTCATTTAGGAATTTTTTTTTTCCAATTTTTCCCCTTTTTTTGAATTTTTTTCATGGTATGTTTTTAGAATTTTCTTAATTTCTTGCACATTTTGTAGAATTTTGAAGATTTGACTTTTGGAACTTTTTAGATTATTTTTGGGAATTTTTTGGTTGAATCTTAGAGATTTCTCGGTGATTTTGAATTGGATTGTACATCAAGGCATTCGTGCCAAGACACAATCCATTATTCCTTCTCTTTTCTAGGATTTTTTTTTTTAATTTTTTAATACAAATTTGTTAATATTTTTGCAAATTTTAAATGTAATAATATAGTCAATTCTTCCTTTTCTATTTTTTTAAAGAAATTTAGAAATTTCTTTTTAACTTTGAGTTTGAAAGATTTTTTTTCCTTCAAGAATTGGGATCTTACAATCTATTTTCCTTTTTCTAGGATCGTTTTTAGATTTTTGCATACTTTTTTTTTTTTAGAATTTTGTTGATTTTTTTAGGTTTCGTCGATCAGGGAGAGTCGATCGGACGACAAGAGGTTCTGCATATTCACGGGGACGAAGAAGCTGCACCTGAGGGCAGAGACGAGGGAGGACCGGACAATGTGGCTCGAGGCGCTGCAGACGGTGAAGGAGCTGTTCCCGAGGATCTCAAACAGCGAGCTGATGGCTCCGGTGGATAATCTCTCGGTTACGACAGAGAAGCTGAGGCAGAGGCTCGTGGAGGAAGGAGTGGGCGAAGAAGCCATCCAGGACATCGAGCAGATCATGAGAAGCGAGTTTGCCACGTTGCAGAATCAGCTCGCTTTGTTGCAGCAGAAGCAGGCTCTGCTTATCAACACTCTTAGACAGTTAGAGGTATGGATGTTGGATCTCTTCTGGTTTTTGTTTGATTTTATGATGTTAACATCAATTAACTTGTATTTTGGTGAGAAATGTTGCATCTTGGTGGATAATTAAACCTCGATGAAAATGTATGTTTTGATAATTAGGTTATTAGGATAATATTGAGTCCGTTTCGAAGTTCAGTTTGTTTTAGGCTATGTTGCACGGAGGTGATTATTCGTACCTATATGAAATGTATGTATATTGTATCTGTATCATGTCCTCATTCGTATCCGTGTCCATATTCGTGCAACATAGGCTTTAAGGCTGTCATCCAACTATCCAAGATCTGTTAATGAACCCATAATACCTCTATTTTTGGTTCACTTTGAGAGGAACCAAGACCTTAATTAACAAAACCCAAAGTTTTTCTTCACAATATTCGTCTGATACCTTTTATTTAATATATTGGAAAGAATTTATACAAAGACCTTCCAACAACTTCATCAACAAACAACCACTAGATAGTAGGAATAATTTCCCATTAGCAACTTGGATAGAGAATACTACAATAAACTCGACTTCAAAAGAATTCAACAACCTAACTATCAAAACAAACTGATAGATAATATTTCGTCCCCTTTGAAGTAAACTTTGTCCTCAAGGTTTAATTTGGGATGATTTAAATGCATGGTGGTGACTAACAACTTCCATCCAACCTACCACCACCAACACTAGCCTATATAGAAGCCACTAAAATACTGTCTTAGTTAGATGTTTTCTTTATGTCAGTTCTAGAATAAACTTCTATTTTTGTCAATTTTAAAATATGATGCCACATCATGTACAATGTATTCCAGGGTAAGCTTTTGAGCTCTCGCCTATATAAGACAAGTGCTCAAAGGCTTACACAGAAACGCATTATACATGATGCGACATCATATTCTAACATTGACATAAAAATAGGCTTTTTCTAGAATGACATTAAAAAACATTTGACTAAGACATTACAGTCTAATTCCTTGCATGTGGCTTCTACTGTATGCTAATTGTTGTAAGCTGGTTGTCGATGTCCTATTACCACTTCACAACCATTTTCTTTCCGTTATTGTTTGTATTGTCTTCCCAAGATTCTCTTCCACAATAAGTTGCCAATGTTTTTTGAGATTGGGCTGCGACATGAGCATTGTTATTGGATGTAGGAATAATAGAGTTGCAACAGTTCTCACCAAGTCAATTAATTTGTGCAAAACTTGTTCTTGTACTTGATAATCATTAACCTTGGAATGTTGGTAGTGCTATTGCTATTACTAAGAGTAACTTGTGCTTCATTGTTGAAAGGTGGCATATTATGATATAATTACACAAGTTCTTCTTCCATGGAAAAATCTGCAACTTTGATGAACCGAGCATCAATAGACTTACGGTTTCTTCATTTCTTTCTAGAACTCGTTGAACATCTGCTTATAATTAATTATGCAGTTTTCTATTTACACCATCAAACCATCCAACTTCCAATATATGGGTGAGCCTATCAGATTCAGCTCTGATACCAATTGTACGTTCCTATATGAAGGGTTGGGTTCGTTTCGAGGGGAACATACACACTTTAACAACACCTTAATCATGGTTTATTTCGAGGGGAAATAAGAGCTCCTTTAATAGAAGCTAAAGTCTTTCTTGATAATATTCGTCTCCTTCTATGCAATCCAACAATTCTTATCAACAAACCACCACTGGATAGTAATCTAGCATCATAGTAGGAATAACTTCACACTTTAACAACTTGGATAACGAAAACCCTAGAACGAACTTCAACTTCAAAAAACAACCCTAGTATCAAACAAAACCCATAAAATTATTTTAGACCATAATACGGGACCAATAGTTGCACCACATGGGAGTGATAGGAAATTAAATAAATTGGATGCTAGAACTAGGAGTAAGCTTAAATGAACTTTGATTGAGGTTGTAATCTAGTTTGTAGCTTAGCATAATGAAAGGAAAGGATTGGAAAAAGATGACCTAGTTTTTTTGGTAAAGGCTTTGTTGTTGTTGCATTCTAGTTCATTTCCAAAAGAATCTACTTAGGGTATGGAATAATAAGATTAAATAGTTGTTTTTGCCATTCAGGTCAAAGAGTATTGTTATTGAAGGTGGCTATCTCGCCGCCTTAGACGAATGCTCAGGCCTTTCAGATGTTCTTGCCTTCCCACCTTAGGAGGACACCTTGACCCGTCCTTACCTAAATGTGACCCGACCCAGGCCATTTTTCTTTTGGATTTGAAACTTCGCCCAAGGCCAATAACTTGAAGTTATTGTTATTATTAATAATGTAATATAAATGTGAAAGAAAAAGAAAGGAGCAATAGCCTTTTCTCCTTCGCCCCCTCAACTCCTTTTTCTTGTGTATTCGTCCTACCATCAAATCTCATCTTTATCCTACTCCAACGTCCACTGTCAGGAACCAGTAGGCAAGCCTCTCAGTTTTCATCTTTTGTTATAAATTGCTCTTTCACAGTGGCTCTCTTTTTGTTTATGCTCCTGTTTCTATGACAACCTAGTGATACTCCTAGCAGGTTTTTTTTGATCCAACAGTGTAGTCACTTGATGTTCAAGTCTCAAACTTGTGTATGCAGTATGCACAATAAGCTTTGCATGTGATACTTATAGTTTTAAAATTATACATTATTATACCAATTAGGAGGAAATCACAACACAGTCTCGGCCACAAACGACAAGCTTTCTTCAACTTACCCACTAGACAATACTAATTTGAGTCTTGAGAGAGCGTACTCCTTTTAGTCCTCATCACCTCGCACCGTACTCCTTTTAGTCCTCATCACCTCGCACCGTCTTGGCAAGCTTGTCAAAGAGTAAGATACATGTCAAAATCTTTTAGGTGGTTATACTTCCTTACCTAGATGCTTGTGCTTAATATGACATATGCTTTATCGAAGTAGCTGTATATGCTAGAAAACTCAATATCATTTGATAAGTTCTTATGTTAGATTGAGCAACATATTTGTTTCACTTAATAAATATGCTGTACAGTCTCATGTTATTTTTGTATATTTTCCCTTCATTATATTATTTAATGCTGATGCACAAGGAAGAATGTACCAAGAACTTATATTGTCATTGATACTTAATGCAAAAATGGACCCTCCCTTTAACAAAGCAAATAATAGGCTTCTACTAAAAACATAAGCGACATGAATTCTGAAATTATATCCCAAAAAACAGTGAATGAATCGAATGCACTTATACTATACACAAATGAAGCATATATGCACACAAACTAATGACCACACAATAACAACACTATCCATTAATGAAAGTGTTATCATCTGAAGACTATGCCAACAAGTAATTTGTTACTTTCTGAGTCCTGAGACCTTTACCTAGTACAGGAAAAGAAAATTTGGTGCTCATAGAAAGATACAATTAACTATCGCTCATCACGTTTTCAAGAAAATTTCATGTTCCTTTTGGTGAATATGATAGCTCAAGTATTAATTATACATGGTCTGAAAAGCTAGCATGTTTATATTCATGTAGTTTAGTACAGATTCCCAGAAAATGGAACATGAGTATCACTTGCCTTTTTCCCAAATGTGAAATGGTTTGTTCCGAACTGTAAACCTGATGATTGAATAGTTCTGGAGAGAAATAGAAACCGTAAATCCTAATACAAAAACCTTATAGTTGTAACAGGAATTGAACAATCCTTACAATCATATAAGAAATAGGAACTGCACATTTCAAACTTCTGTATGAATGTGTCCATGGACACGAATATGATAAGGACATACATCACCTATTTTGGTATGTTATAGTGTATGGTGGGAGTGTGCGGTACGTGCCCGATACGTGTTTGACACGACAAGATCCAGATTTTTGGAGTGTCCATCCTTCCTAAGTATGTTTAAACGCACGATTATAATGCATGGCACATGCTGAAACTGTGTCCATTCTGCTAAGAGCTTCGAGCTTTGCTATGCCTACAACCAAATGCTTACAATCCCCTTACAACCGCCACGTGTCGGGCTTCGATTGGACGAGGGGGGTAAGTGGTGGGGTTGGGTGGAGCCCATGTCGAGGGGGGTGAGAGGGGAGGTGGGACCCGGTGGGACCCATGTGTAAGGGGTGGGAGAGTGAGGTTGTAAGAAGGTTGTAAGCATGTGGTTATAGACTTAGCATTTTCCTTCTGCTAAAGCTTCCCAAAGAAGTCTACTTCTAGTTCTAGTGTACCTTGTCACTGTACCAAGTGGTTTTCTGTTCTACGTAGTAAAAAAACATTATGTGCAACCTTGGTTCGGAAACATCTATATTTCGATATTTTGCAGTTCGGGTTCACATTATCGAAATTTGTTTCAGACCCTTCCTTCATATGAGTATCCGTATCAAACAGTTTTGGATCCGAGTTTTTCAGATTTTTTGGTTTTGGAAAACCACAAAAGAAGGAATTATTTTAAGAATTAAGGAAATTTGGTATATTTAGCATTAATTTTATGTATTATTTGTTGTTTTGCACTAGTTTTGCATGTTAATATTCAACATTGTTAAATTATCCATCCGCAATAAATATGTTGTTTATTATTTGCTTCTAGACATCCACAATAGAAAGTTTTCGGTGGAATAATATTAAGATGTATGAGCATGTTGAACTTCGGCACTATTTGTGTTGACATTGTTCTTTTGTCCTACTTTTCTCTTTTTCTTTTAACTTTTCTTTGCTGAATTGACCGGAAAGGATAGGCACAATTTGGGCATCGGCCAGGGCGGGGTATCGAATTGGATTGGGTATACAAAAAATAATACGTTCGTACATATCGATATCGGCCTATTCGTATTGGTATCGGCTGATATGTGAACCTTGGTTTGTCAGTGTGTTTCTTTATCCATTCCGAATCTCCGATACTCTTTCAGTTTAACTCAAAGCTATTAGGATTTACCAAGTTCACAGCTGTTGGCCAACTTCTTCTTGGCATTTATAAGAATAGGATTTAAAATATCCACTCCCAAGTGTTGGGTTACTTGTCGCTGGCAGTTATAAGAAGTATGCATGATGTATTTGAAACTTCTTATTTGTTATTGCAAATGCCATGCTGCTGCTGATGGTTTTCTTTCCGCTAATACGCATATCCTCAAGTCATGCCACTAATATGGAGTTAACATCATTAACTTTCTCTTATCAAATTGAAAGTCTCGGAGGTAAGGAGAGAGAATTGCAGAAATAATTTAACGAGCAACCCATATGCTAGAAACAAGATACCCACATGCTGGAAATGCTGCAAAAAGTGTCCAGCCCCCTTATCCACATTTATGAGCTGTTAAATTTGCATTATTAACGCCATATATTGATTCCACTGTTTTGGCTTGCAATTTTCTTTTCCCACAGCACTATTAGCTTTATCCTTGATGCATTGTTTGTGATTGCCATGCTTATTACTTCATTGAACACTGGTAGAATGTGGAGATGTCATCACATTTGTTGATTTTATTTTATTCATAGTGGTATAAACTGAAGACTTTCATTTTTAATATGTAGACAGAAAAAGTTGATTTGGAGAATACTCTTGTGGATGAAAGCCAAAGGCAGTCAAAAGAGTACGGATCTATTTCTAGAGAAAGAAATGAGAAATATAGTGGTATGGTAGATCTCTCTTTGCTATTCTTTTGATGTACCGAGTTGCTCATGTCGCATATTGAATTTTATTTTTCCCATCATAAAGCCTCCGTAGGATTCCCTTTTCTTCTATGGTCAGTATTTGCTTGAAGATATTTTGAGACTTATCTAATTTGTGTGTAGAAGGAAGTGGAAGTGAAACAGATGATGACAATGACAGACAAGATGCAGCAGAAGAAGAGACTGATGAAGAAGATGACACATTTTTTGATACACGTGATTTTCTCTCATCAAGTTCTTTTAAAAGCAGCTCCTCTGACATTCTTAGATCTGAAACTGATTCTGAAGATGAGCAACTTTCATTTAGTTCAGTTGATGATGTCGATTCCTCCAATAGATCTGTGGGATCATGTTATCCATATATCAAAAGACGTAAGAAGTTGCCTGATCCAGTTGAAAAGGAGAAAGGAGTGAGCCTCTGGTCGATGATAAAAGATAACATCGGGAAAGATCTTACCAAAGTTTGTCTTCCGGTGTACTTCAATGAACCAATTTCATCCTTGCAGAAATGTTTTGAAGATCTGGAATATTCTTACCTTCTTGACCAAGCATATGAATGGGGTAAAAGGGTATGCTTTGAGTTCCTTTTCATTCTTATTACTGTAATTTGAATATTTCGTTGATGTTAGGTATCAGCTGTCGTTAATTTCAGCAATTTATCTCTCGAGTACCTTGTACAATTTTTTTTTTTCACTTCTCGTCAAAATACCTTCCTGGAATGTCACTTTACATATGGTAGATGTGAACTTAGTGTACTTAAATCTTTTTCATTACAAAACCTTTTATCCCAAATTTCTGGGGTTGGCTGTTTAAATCCTCTTCTTTCATTCAGTTCTGTTAAGGGTCATGTACTCTCTAACACTACAAAAATACATATCCTTACATATCATTATTTTAACCCTTCAAACCATGTTCGTCTAAGCCTACCTCTAGTCCTAGCTGCTCCATCAACTACTATGTTATCACTCTTTACGGTAGCTTCTATTTGTTTGTGTTGCACATGTCCAGACCACCTAAGTCGATTTTCTTTCGTCTTGTCCTTAATTGATGCCACCTCTAACTTCCCATGGATACACTCATTTTTTTATCATATCATTTTAATGCTTTATTTCTCATCCACCTTAGCATTGTCATTTCGGCTACACCAACTTTATGGACATGTTATTTCTTAATTGCCCAACACTCTGATTCATAAATAATGACCGGCCTTATAGCAATCTTGTAGAATTTTTTCCCCAACTTCTGAGGTATCTTGTGATCACAAAGTACTCTAGAAGCACTCCACGGATACAATCATTTCTTAATTATTTTCATTATCATTGTTTAATTTGAATATTGTGTTGATGTTAGGTATTATTGCTTCTGGTAGAAGCTGTTTAACTTCAGCATTTATCTCTCCAGTACCTTTAATAAAGTTTTTTTTTGTCATTTTTGTCGAAATTACCTTACTGGTATGTCAATGTACATATGGTAGGTGTGAGAGTTTTCTTAATGTTGGAATATTGGATTACTTCCACCACTTTTTGTAGTCCTCTGGTTTTACAATTGGTTGTTTTTCTGGTACTAACACAGTATATATATATATTGCTGAATTAACAGTTGTGATATGTAATCTTGGAGTTTTTTTGTCATGTCCTGTTACGAATGAGTAGTCAATACAATTCTATCGGACATGCTATTATTGGATGAATTCAGTCAATAGTAACAATGCACTACTAACCACATCACATACCTCTTCCCATCTGCTACACCTTTCACTTGTATAAAATCTTTTTGTTTTAATATTTACTATGAATCATGTTCTTTTTCGCACTAAGTTCATCAAAAAGAACCATAAAAAGATACTGTGTAAGATATGTGTAATTGAATGGTTAATGTTATCTCTAGGCTTTTATTTTATGATTTTTATTTGTAGGCTATTGAAAACTGAAACATGACTATTGTGCTTGAGATTTTTTTCCTTTTTCCTTGGCCCTCATTTTTACTTGATGTTGTTATGATCACGGACATCTGTGCTGCCAATATTGAACTATGCTTGTTATAATTATGTAACATATATTTCCTATTCAAGAGCCAGAAATCCTTATGTCACTATGCTTGAACTCCACGATGTTGGCAACATTTACCACGGGTTCCATAATCAGATATACCCTAAGTCAAGTCTATATCTTCTCCTGTTCTCCCCAAATAAGGAGTGGGATATCCTATGTAGAAGCAGAAGAGTCCCCATAATAGACGTAATTAGTGTTTGGGTTTTCATAATAGACATATTTAGTGTTTGGGTCTTGGACTAACGGTTGACTATTAAAGCACAACAAAAAAACGAAAACAAATAAAAAAATGAAAAATAAAAAACTGAAAGAAAACAAGAAAAAACGAAAAAAAAAAACGAAAAATGAAAAAAACGAAAAAGGGGAAAACAAAAAAAATGACAAAATAAAACGAAAAAAACCAAATACGGATAAAAAAACTAAAAAACTAAAAAAAAGAAATCTAAAAATGAAAAAGGATAAAAAGAATAAAAAAAAATTTTATGCTAGCAAAAAAAATATATCTACCTATCCTTAAGGGATAGGATTCTCGTGTTTTGTAGGTAAATTATTTATCCGGGTATTATTAATTTTCGGGGATATTTTTTTTGACCAAAACCAAACATGGGAATATGTTTGCATAATAAAATTTTCCGGAATATTTATATTTTAGGTCTCGATATCCCAGACAAATTTATTTCCGGAAATTACGAATACGCGGAAATTTATTCCTGTCGTTTTTTTTTTCGTTTTTTTCGTTTTTGTATTATTTTTCTCTTTTTTTTGTTTTTTCCCCTCTTTTTTTTTCTCTCTTGTTTTGTTTTTTTTCATTTTTTAGTTGAGTTTTGAATTATGTCTATTATGGAGATCCAAACACAAATATCCTAACTTTTTCGAGACCCAAATACTAATTATGTCTATTATGGAGATCCAAACACAAATATCAACTTATTGGAGACCCAAATGCTAATTATGTCTATTACGGAGACCCAAACACAAATATTCTAGCTTTTCGTGACCCAAAGTCTAAATATCCCAAAATATTATATGGTTTTGGAAGTAGATGATTAATGATATGGGGAAAAGCATCTGCTAGTAATTTCTTGCACTGCCAGCTCTTTTTAATAGTAGCTTTCAGGATCATTTGTATCTTGATTTTAAAGTGTTCTGATACTTTCCCTATACTTGGCATTTCTCCTGCTCCTTTTTCCTCTTTAGTTTTCTTCTAAAGTAATGAATGTTAATATTATATCCTTTTGCACATAAATTGATGAATGTTTTTGTTGGATGCTTGAGGTGTCATGTATGTTAAATAGATGAGACCGTCTTTTATCGTCTTCCTGCAAATTGTCAATTTGATCTCATATGTATTTATAGTTCCCTAAGACTGAGCAGTACCATGGATTCGATTTTTTCACTTTATATTTATTTTTATGGTGCAATATATTCTCACTTTTGTGCTTGGTGTAGGCATCTTTCCTAGTATTGTATATTAGACACTGTGATCTGTAGTTTTTCATTTAATTCTTTAAGTTTTTTCGAACTTGAAGGGCAATGGTCTTATGAGGATTCTTAATGTTGCTGCATTTGCTGTTTCTGGATATGCTTCAACTGAAGGTAGGAACTGCAAACCATTCAATCCACTTCTGGGGGAAACATACGAAGCTGATTATCCTGACAAAGGCCTCCGTTTCTTCTCGGAGAAGGTCACCATAAATATTTAGAACTTGCTAACCTTGTTATCTGCGTTGTTGTTGTTAATTCTGACAATAATTTTAAGTTGCAATTCTATTACGTAGTTTCTGCATTATGTCACTAGAACTGTTCATTATAGTCCATTCCGTTTTGTTGTTTTATGCCTTTTTTTTTCAATATACCATAGTTTTATGCTTAGTGTTATTGTCAAGACGAGTCCTGCAATATTTGGATCACATTGATTTACGAACTATCTGATTGAAATTTTCAGGTCACAGATTGATTCCTTCTTTAATGCTACGACTACTTCCAAATATAATATCCTATTTGCACGAATAAGGATATGGATGTGGACATGATATTTATTTGGGATATGGAGATATTCAAAATCAATTCACTATGTGTACGGTGTTGTAATAAACACACAAAGTATCCTACGTGGACATTAATACTCCATGGTCACTGTACATATTTTGGTGTCCTAGTGTATTTTGGAGTGTCTATATTGCATCCAATATGTGCAATACGGACAAGCCACTAATATTTTGAGTGTTAGTGCTTCCTAGTATGTATCTTTGTGTGTGTCCTTGCGTGCATTCTGAGGCAAAAGTCATTTGTAATCCATCTTTAATAGAAGAAGAGAGCATTTCAAATCTAGGTCCCATTAAAGCATAACCTCGATTAAAACCAAACATAACAAGGTTATACAAACTTTGACTCCTTGTATTGGACTCACAAGTTAATACTACCAACTTCTCTGGGTAATTTGTTATATCTAGTAGTTCATTTTCATCACTCACACAAATTAAAATTCCCATCTCCAGAAATCATCCCCTTACCTAAAATCCCAAATCCCCAAAATCAAAGAAGTGAACACACTACTATAGCCAGAGTTGATTCAGGTCATCTATAACCTCTCCCTCAATATCTCAAGCGAGGAGATACATAACATTTTGGCAAGTATCATCTATTGAAAGTACTGGAGGCGATGGTATCCCAGATGGTAGACGTTTTAGAGGTGTCAATAACATCTAGGTTAGTGCTTCCATCCACCCTTCTCATTTCTCTCCCTCTCTCTCATCGATCTCAGTCAGTCCCATATTTTTCTATTCCGCCATTGAATTAAAGTTGGGTGTTGAGATTTAAGGTAGGGTGGGGTTAAATCTGACCCAGAATTTGTCACCAGCTTGAATTGAAGTCAAATATGACCCAAAATTTGTTCCGGGCTAGGGCCTGGATTCATTTCAGTCTATCATTTTCGAATCTGATCTCAGTTCTAGCAAATCTAGATGAATTTTGAAAGAATTTATACAAGACAAGGAAATGAAATCCTGGAAACGTGTTCATTGTTTCATACACAAGAAGGTTGTTCTCTCACTACACCTTTTGACATTAGGAAAATTTATAATGCTAATATGATGTTCTGAGGGATAAGAAACATCTAATAGAGTATAGGAAACATATGAGACAGCTGGATGGCCTGTACATAGATCTACTTGCTATATAATTAGAATGCAAAACTTGATTTGTATATATTTTTTTGCTTTCTTGCACTTTCAGTCGATGTCACACTATTTCAATGGAAATTTCCTGCACATAGCTTGGGTGATTGTATAGGCAATTTCTTAATTCTTTGTGCACTTTGTGGTTTTGTTGGCAAAACTATTCATGAAAAGTTTTGTTTTTAATGGGTTGCATGTTTTATCTTGCATGTCAACTTTTTATGCAGGTCAGTCATCACCCTATGGTTATTGCCTGCCACTGTGAAGGTAGTGGATGGAAGTTTTGGGGAGAAAGTAATTTGAAAAGCAAGTTCTGGGGTCGTTCTATACAGCTTGATCCCGTTGGTCTTCTAACCCTCGAGTTCGATGATGGTGAAGTATTTCAGTGGAGCAAGGTATTAGATATGTTCGAATGATATATGACTTTGGTCTCTTGTTATATAAACTGAGATTAATTTGAGAGATCATATAAGCATGTTATCTTCTTGTGCAATATGACATTTGTAGTATTTTGTTTCAGGTCACAACTTCCATTTATAACCTTATTCTTGGAAAACTTTATTGTGATCATTATGGTACAATGCGCGTCCAGGGAAATCGTGAGTATTCATGTAAGCTGAAGTTCAAAGAACAATCACTGATAGACCGTAATCCACACCAGGTTTTACTCTCTCATCATTTTGTGAGACTATTGTATTCTAACTTAAAAAGTGATTTTTTACTGGCTTTCTATGTAGTTTACAAATGCTTCTTGAAGAGTGACTACATTGAGCATAGATTGCTTATGTTACACTTGTTATGAAAGTAGTAAAATTCATATGTTTGGTGGATATGTTGCTAAGTTTGATTAAGCTCTTGGCCTATTTGCACTTAAATACCCGGAACTTTGGCCTATGTTCATTTTGTTACTTTAAACTTTCCTTTTTGGGTTCACATTTATACTTGAAACTTTTAATCACTTACAAAAAAAAGTTAAATTATGTTTATACCCTCGATGCCATGAAGAAGATGGTGGTGGTGGTATATTTGGGGGGGGGGGGGGTGCTTAGCACCACTGGAGGGGAGGGGGAGAGCCGGAGAGGTGAAGGGGGTGGTAAGTGGAGAAGATGGTAATCTTGAGTTTGGGAGTAAGAAGGTGGTGGCGTGATAGAATTTGGGGACGAGGAAGGAGGAAGAGATGATGAGGGATTAGGGTTAGGGCTAAGGATAATATCAACAAACATTTGTGAATTCTAATAGTAGGTAACATAATAATAACTAAGAAAATGTGTACACCTCTGGTATTGATAGAAAATGTGTTGCTCGCAGTCGTCGGATAAAAGCCTTTCATTTAGCGCCTTCTGTATCTTCTCCAATGAAGTGATGCATTTCTTTCTTTCCCTCTACGCTCATCCTGCAACCTATCCTATGAAGTCGATGCTTCTGGCTTCAATAAGCAGGCCACAAACTTTACTTTTTTTGTTCACTAGGATCTCTATGTAGTCGAAATATCGGTTCTCCTCCTACAATTAATCAATGAACTCCTCGATGCCGAGATCGTCATGAAAGATCGGAAATGGACCTTTAACTTAAAACCATATCCTCTACCATACAAACCTTCGTTAGGACCACCATGTTGATAAGTGTAGCCATCGTTGAACCGATCTCCGCCATCGCAAAAATTGTTCCTCCCGTAGTCGTCACAACGACCACATCCGCCGACCGTCGTAGTCTCGTTGGTCGGGCAACATATCCCTGACACGACATGATCCTGCCTAACAAGATCATTGAATTTTCATTCGAGCTAGACGAATCTCCACAAGCCTTTCGTGGCAGATTCTCTCATACTGGTACCTGTCCATCTTTCGGGAGGTTACGGATGTTAACTCACCCGTGACTCCATTTTTGGATCTCAAACCGGTTGCTCTAATTGTTTCTGATAGCCCACCGTTTGCTCAACCCATTGGACGCATATGATCAATTCTTGCAAAGAAACTTCGATGTGACAAATCGCTACAAAGATGCCTTTAATCCCATGTCCTTCTTTAAGAAGAAGTGGGTTACCGTCGCCATCGTTGGTCCCAGACATATCTTGCGACATGTTGAGGCTCTGAAACCATCTGACGTAGCACATAAACGTCGATCGCTGAAACCAATGACCCAAGATATGATGACTGACACCTCAATTCGCACGCAAGAGAATTAAAAGATAAATAAGTTTTATTGATAACCCAAAAATAGAAGATATGTTCATCTGAAATCATCCTAAAATAGGTTTGATAGCCTCAAAGCAATATTTCAGTTTGGTCCAATTGCAATACCAGTTTTCCAGCATAGTTTTGTGCAATAGTAAGCACAAACCGGAATTCATGTTGGGTTTGATCGGAATTCCGATGGCCTGGGCCCCATTTTTTAGTATTCGCGTCCATGTCAATTAGTATTTGGCATCATAAGTAGCAAATTAATGTGACATCAACGAGATTGTTTATAAGTCCGTATATGATTTTTATTTGGTTGACTTGTCATTGTTTTAGTCTTTGTATCAAACTATGCTTATGGAATTGGTCGAAATGTCACTTTTTTAGTCTTTGTATCAATCTATGTTGTATGGATACTCCTCTAGAGGATCATATTCGTGTCTGTTTCTATATCCAACACGTATCTGATACTACACTTGCTCAACGCTCAAGTAAGATATGACTCGTTCATGTCTAGCTCCAAATAGACCCGAAACATGCTTTAAAATTATTTTGCATGGTCGTGATAGTGTCAACCATATTTGAAATATTATGAGAAAGTAATATTTATTTATATCAAATCCTTTCTATAACTTTATGGAATCTAGTTACTACTCAACACATGCATAAATATGAATATTACTACAAATATATAGAATATCTATATCGAAATGTTTTAATGTGTATATATAACCATATCCTAAAGTTTCTAAAGGTGACGTATTCTGAATCCTTAATAGTACCCGAATCATTGTTGGTGTCTATGCAACCTAGGTATCAATGTACTCTTTGTTTGATTCTTCATTCCTTATCACCCTTAATGTGTCACAGAGATGGCTGTAATTCCCTATAGAAAATTGTATCAATCTTACCTCTTCGTCTAGACTATTTACAGTGTATAAGTGAACTTGAAGCGTAATCATTGGTTGCATGGGCTTAAACTACATATCCAAAAGATTGTTTACTTACCTTCGACGCCTAGGTTTTATGGCATGACCCTCTTGTTCACGTAGCTATAGCTACCTTGGCTATAAATTTGGCATCAACATAAAGGGTTGACGTTAGGTCAACAACCGGTCATAAAAATTGTCAAATATCTTATGGAGCTTTACTATGTCCACAACTGTCCCCATTCTGCTGGGAGGCTTGGTGACGATCATTGTACTTTTGTGGTATTTCAAACCGTGTACTGTCTAAAGATACATGCTGTAATTAAATAAATCTTGGGCTTTATAACCTCAAACTAATCTGATAGCAAGTGGTATCTTTGGGATCCTCTTTATTGTATCATTCTTAATGAAATTCCCTCGTCACTTTTTGAATCCTTATATCAATATATTCATTGAGACCCAGGGAATATATATATATATATATATATATATATATATAAAGTTCAATTTCAGCTACTTAGTGTCAGCCGGCCCAATCTGCTATAGTTTGTTACTGTGTCTAATAGGCATAAGCTATTACCTGTTATGTGATTTAGTTGCATCTATATATAGATAAAAATGATGTGAATCTATTTCCTTACAGTACTCATGCCATATTATAGAAAAATATAATGAAGCATCTGCATTACACCCCAAAGAGTTGTTTATAAGTAGTCCAATCCAATTTCGTCAAGGTGTTTAAGCTAGATCCCAGTTGACATCCACCATGGGAAGAAACAGAGAAAGAAGGGTAAAAAACAAGGACAACAATGAAAATGAAGATCGATGTGCCTTCAATAGTTTGCGTTTCCGATTGTTGCAAGAGCTACTATTTGTCCTCGACTTATTTTCAAGGCTGCCGCCTCTGTACCTCAGTATGACACAGATAGGAGGGAAGGCTGTGTTTGACTAACCCTAAACCTCGTCCTGATAATTGACTTGAAAATGTGGACAAGTTGGTCCAACCTGCTTAAAAATATGGGCCCTTATCTGAAGCAATTACAGTCAACCTGCAATGATTTGAGGAACCTGGTAGCTGATTAAATGAAGTAAGATTACCTGGAATTATATTGCTTTTATCTTCGAGTATATACAATAGGATTACCTGAAATTAAAGAATGGAAATATGAGAGAGAGAGTCCTGAATACCTCCAGCAACAAGAAGATGAGAGAGGGTGGTATTTGCGTCATGTTTCTACTCTCTCAGCACCACCCATGATGGAGGTCATGGAAAATTGTAATGATCTAAGCTTTACTTTTTTGTTCTCTTAAGACTTAGTTATTTTTTACTCATTTGGGTGGAAGTTGTTAACTGATCCTGGTGCATTATTCAGATCGGATCTAGATCTAGGTTGGGTAACGTTTAGTTACCTGCCTAACCCAATAAGTCTAATGGTAACCCACTTATGATTGGTCAGAGTGAGTCTGGGTTGGGTCCTTGGTGTAGCGGACCACATCAAGACAATATTTATGTACATGTCACGCATAAATTAAAGTTTGTCATTACTTTCGCACTTGTATTAGTATGTTATGCATGTATGGATAGGTAAGCATATGTAGGACAGTTTCATATTAAAGTTTGTCATTACTTTAATTTATGTTCATATGTCACGCATAAATTAAAGTTTGTCATTACTTTCGCACATGTATTAGTATGTTATGCATGTATGGATAGGTAAGCATATGTTGGACAGTCATAGTATGTCAATTTATCCTTTGTCCAAATTAAAGGGTAATTTTGTTGGACACTATCAAGGAGAAAAATCATGCTCTATAAATCTGACAATACATAGGCATTTTGTCTTTTTTGTGTGAACACTGAACATCCTATCCGTTACTTCTTTAGCTAACAATTTGTTTTAGTATCATAAACTTTTGGGAAATAATGTATAGAAAAGGTGAAATTGCAATTAGAACATTTTACAAGCTAACTCTAGTACTCGTTTTTTTTGTTTCCTTGGTCCTGATGTTTCAAATTTTGATAGTGGAGAGACTTTTCCTGAATATGGAGCTTTACATATTCAGGTACATGGAGTAGTTCAAGATTCAAATGGGAAGACAGTTGCTACATTGTTTGGAAAATGGGATGAGAGCATGCATTATGTGAATGGAGACTTCTCTGTTAAAGGCAAAGGGACTGAATCACTGTCTGAGGCACGGCTGTTATGGAAACGTAATAAACCTTCTCAGTATCCAACTCGATACAACCTAACCCGCTTTGCAATCACACTAAATGAGCTTACTCCTGGACTAAAGGTTAGATATGCAATTTGCTTGGCTCCTGCCAATATTTCTTGTCCTCCTACATTCATGAAAATTGTTATAAAATTCGAAGTTATCACTCGTATACTTTGAATGTTCCAATGATACCATATGCAGGAGAAGCTTCCCCCGACTGACTCAAGACTAAGACCTGACCAGAGGTGCTTGGAGAATGGAGAGTACGAAATGGCTAATTCTGAAAAATTGAGACTTGAGCAAAGACAGCGTCAGGTGAAATATCTCATTGTCACCTTTTCTGCAGACACAGACATGAAATAATACATACACGTCAGAGATATGACACCGATTTTGGCATGTCTATATAGACTACATTTTTTGTTGTGCCTGACAAACACATCACACCTAATAAACTATCACATAGTGCTTCTTCTTATATTTCTAGTGTATATGTGATTGATGCCACAGTAGCACAAGAGGATCTATTATTCTTCATCAATTGACATGCATTCTAGTTTTTGATATAAAATGCCCTAAGTTGATAATTCATGCAAAGAGAAAAAAGAAGGGATATGATAAAGAGGAGGTGCAAGACCTTTCTAGCACGGGTACCATTAGTAATGCCCATGAACAATCTAAATGACAGACTGAAGTATTATTTTGTGTCACGTAGGCACGAAATATGCAGGAACGTGGTTGGAAGCCTCAGTGGTTTGCTAAAGATAAAGACACGGATACCTACCGCTATGTGGGTGGTTATTGGGAGGCTAGGGAGAACAGCACCTGGGATGGTTGCCCTGATATCTTTGGCCAAATTCCAAATGATCAGATAATTGACTGACTTGACACCATATCTTTTCATTGAGATTATAGGGAAGCTCCTTCCCCATTCTTTTTACATAACCTCCATCTTTTGATATTTTTTCTGCAACCTCATACTTCAGCCTTGGTGATGTGCTTTGTGATTCCGTCATGATCCGCATTTTTGGGCAGTCAGAGAGGTGTTGGTGTAGAGTTTGTAGACAAGGAGAAACTGGTGCTTCTAGTATTGTGACCTCAGATAATGAAGACAAACCCTTCTATTCTCCTAGAGAGTCGTATCTGAAATGTGCAATAAGGATATATGGGAGAAAAGAGAATATAAAACATAATCAAAGGAGTATCATTCTTTCATTGTGCTATACTCTGGCATCACAAAGCAAGGCAGAATGCCAATTCGGACATAAATCGGAACAGCAGAATGGTGGAAACAATAATCAGTTTCTACTCAGATTATACTTCTGATGTATTTTTATTTACAGCTGAATCGTTATCGTCTCTTGGGCAAATTTACAGGTACATATATCAAAATTTTATTCTCTGGAAGGTCGGAATCATTGATTTTTTTTTTTTATTATCACATTTCTGTTATATATAACTATTGATTTGATTTTATAGTGGAAACATTGTTCATATCATTTTAAATGTTTCTTCCTTGGCACTCTGCATTGTTCACTCTTTGGCTTGCAGCATTGCCAGTAACTTGTAGATGTACATACGGAAATATTTTTACTCTTGCCAAAGTTCACAGCTCTGTTATTCGTCAACATTCAATGAATCATAGCAATATTATGAATTTCTTGTCATTTTCTTTGGTGATATCCGCTTTTAATTCCTTATTCTTTGCTAATGCATCTTGAAATGGGTTCATTACAACACTGAGAATTGAGACTGGGTTTGTTTATCACCAAAAATGTCCCAGCTACAAAGTGCATCCAATCAAATCTCTTCAATCGCTTACATGTATATTTTGCTCATTTTGTTTAAATGTCTATTGAGGATGTACTAAAGCTTAACAGATACTGAAATTTTATATACAACGGGATTTATAATTTTATTTCTATAAAGATATGCACATTCAATAAATAGTGAAATGTACATATGCAAAGTGAACTTTTCCAGTTCATTTTAAACACCAACTGGACTATAGAGATGCGCAGTGAAGTCACCTGGACTTTTTTTTTCCCTTTCTTTTTTTCTTTTTTTGACAACAGTGGTATCAATTGACCACTGTTGACAATTTCGACCATGTGACCCTCGAGATATTTCTGTCACGATTTGTCAATTTTGACCATGTGATGTGCCCCTCACGTTGTTGGAATAGATTGGGACGGAAATGGTCCATTGGCACCACTCCTAAGTCTTGACAAATTGTTACCAAAAAAAAAAGTCTGGATGGCTTTGCTTCATTTCCCCTGTAGTCTAGATGGTGTTTATACAATTTATCCTTCATTTTATGAAAATTAACACAATCTGTTCAACATTTGCTCTTTTCTAATCTCAACTTTTAGTTCTTCAAAATTTGTGCTTATTTATTTTCGTTTTTTAGCAATCCATTTTTAGTAAGATCGACTTGAAAGGTTGGCATTAGGGGGGTGAGCATTTCTAGAAATTCAGCTTGGTTTGAAATTACTTTTGGTTCGGTTTCATTTTGAGAATACTAAAAAAATTTATTTTGGTTTTGGATTTCGGTTTCTGTCCCAAAATCGAAAACCAAAGAAGAGTAACGCAATTATATAAATATATTTTATTCTATGCATATTTTATGATTAAAAATTGTGTATATTTTGAAAATAAGAATTCTATGTATGTGTTTTGAAATCAAAGGTTGGTAATTAAATAATTTTGGACCAACTTTAAAATACAAGAATTATATAAAATTATATATCTTTTAAATATAATTTATTCATAATTCTAACTTTAGGCTCGGTCCATTAAACAATATAAATACTCCAACCAAATAATTTGAATCAATTATATCGGTTTTGGTTATGGCTAATTTATAAACGGTTTCGGCGGTTTTTGATTTTTAGAATTTTTGTTTATTCGATTTTCTTACCCCCTCCTTAGGCATATGTAAAAATTGATGTTATTCAACACCCAATGTCCCACGTGCATTATTTTTGTATATCATGGGATTATGTTATCCTTATTTAAACTAAGATGTAAAAATGATTTTGTAATACATCCAATTAATCATTTTTATTTTTTATTTTTCGGTAACTGTGTAGTAATTCTTATTGAAACCAGCATTTTTCTGTATATTAAAATACACTAAACTTGTGCAAGAAATTTGAAAGGCCTAAGAATTATTAACAAAATTAGTGTTTGGAATCCCACTATTTTTTAATCTTTTGTTAATGCGAAATGGGGATGAACGCACAGTTCCCGACAACAAAATCTTTATCAAACCTCAAACCCTTGTCTACATTCTCCTTTCTAAGATTAGAAATGCATGGGGGTTCTTTTGAGTAAGAAATGATATCTACACAATAGAATAACAAGGCTTGATGTGTTTAAAGTTTAAATTTATTATCAATTTTTTTTTGGCAGGTTTGTTAACTTGTTCGTAAATTGTGGAGGCTTCAAAACTTTATGTAGTTAAATAATGTTAAATAATAGTATACATGATATTTTTAAGAACACAATCTCCAGATCTTTGATGCAATCTAGACCATCTCATCAATCTTATGTGAGACCTCGTTTTGTTCGCGAAAAGGAAAGGAAATAAAACTAGTTTTTTGATATTTTATTTTTTTTGGAAAATTATAATTTCAATCATTTTTTTCGGTGTTTGAAAAAGCCAAAAAAATTGGAAAGAATCTCTATTTTGTTTCATCTTGGAAATCAAATTCATTTTCTCCTCATTTCTTTAATATTCTTGGGCGTCTCATCCGAACTAGTTGCCCATTTGGTCAGTGGTCACCATGCCCATTGGCTCGGATGATCCATGGTGCCCTTGGACCAACACAATAAATAAGGGGTTGTTTGATTCAAAATGTGGTGAAAGTAAAACCCAGGACCCCTTCTGGGAATATTTTTGTTTTCATGAAAATGTTGATTGGGTGCTTTAGTTATAATTTTTTAACGGTAACATTCTCAATGTCACCAACTGAATTTAGATAATAGTAGCATCATGAAATTAAGGAAAAGATATTTATGAAAACCTAAACAAATGTAAGATTTCTTTTGAACCAAATATGGGAAAGAAAAAATTAAAATTTTTGGTATACATATTTCTAAGCTAACCAAATATGGGTATGAAAATGTTGAATTATTTTTCCATAAAAATAAAAATAAAAAATAGATTCCTAATAATACAAATGCCATCTAAGTGGCATGATCAATCACTAGCTATTTGACTAGGGGCACTTTGTACTTCAATTATGTTTATGGTGCCAAATGCAAGAAGCGAATCAAATATGTTCTATTTATGATTAACTTTTTTTTTTTCAAACATGTCTTTCATTTTAGAGTTTAGATGAGTGTTTTTGATATGCTAGCGCAACTAGTATTCTAAAAATGGCTGTATGAATAAATGTGATTGATGTAGCCTAACTATAATCCAACAAGCTTTAGAGTATTATTGTCTTGTATTCTGCTTGACCTTCATCAATCATTCTATCCAACCTTGTTCGTATTCAAGGCCGGTCCAGGGTAAGTCACAGACAAAACTTCGAGCTTCCAAAATCTTTCTCTGCTTGGAACAAACTTTAGGTTCAGCGTGACCCCACAAAAGGTATGGATCATGGTTAACTCTCCCAGGATCAGCCCACATAAAAACTAGAGACAACCAAAACTAGCTTCGGATAGGACAATCCAACCCTCTGGACCACCCCTGTTTGTATTCAATGTTTAGGATCAAGTAGAGAATCAGACTCCAATTATTGAATAAACTGGGAAGAATTTTCGCGCTTGTAAAAAGTCTTCTAATTCAAGCCAATGGTATTTTTTTTTAAAGTTGTTTTAACACCATTCGACTATCATGTTCCGAAGAAGGAATGTGAGGATAGTTCTTTCACACCATTAGAGGCAGAGTTAGTTGTGACAATAATTAAGAAATCTAACTATCACTATTAAAGAGAAAAGAACAACAAATTATAGCATCAAAGCAATTATATCAAACATGGTATGATGCATCTCCCAAAAAATTCTTGAATGGGGAGCTTAATTAGCTAAGCACTCATCCCAAACCAATTAGTTAATTAAATCAAAGTCCAAGTTAATGGTGGTATGCATTTCCAAAGCTAATCTAATCAATTGTTGGCTAAGCTTTATTTATTCATTATTAGCTATTATTGTTATATGTGTGCCATTAATTCTTGGTTGGCGGTAGGTGTTGATCTATCTATATTCTTGTCACCTGCTTTTGTTCCCTTCTGTTTGAACCAAAGCATATAGTGCATTCAATTGTATGTCTCCTGGGTTGTCCCCACCACCACCACCACAATTTTTTTTTTCTTTTCAATATGTCCGAGCATACGTACGAGACTTTGTGTACGCTACGTTACATGTATGTTGGGCCCACTATCTCCAATTCTCACCAAATAAATGGAGGAATAATACGTCCTCCTAACTCGATCCACCGATGTTCTCCCATGCAGATTGATGCTGCACAAGAGGGAAGATTTGTTATTTCCAATTTGATATATTTTAACAAATGTCTCCATTCCAAATGTTGAAACCCTTGTTAGCAATCATCCGAATAAAACTCGTATTATATGCAAACTTTTTCGTATATTTCAGAGACACATAATACTTGTGTACTTTTGAAATATTCGACTTGGTACGTAAATTCTAAGCATGCGGAGTTTTAAGCATGTTTCGTACAAATTATTGAAAAATTTGGCACAAAAAAGGTGGTGGAAACCTGTTTAATTAATCAAATTTGATAACACATTTAAGAATGTGAAGTTTTTAACCTCAATATTTTTATTTTTCGAATATGTTACTGAATCTTTTAACGTATTTTATTTGCACTGAGCAGATTTATACTCATACTTCTGTCGTCCTGAATTTTTGTAGTTTGCCGAATTGCTAACAATGGACTGATGGTGCACAACGAGGACAGATTTGTTATTTCCAAATTGAGATATTTTAACAATGCTTCCATTCCAAATGTTGAAACTAATATATATTTCAACTATTTTTTTTAACTTACACATACTCTCACTCCTATATAAAACAAAAAAAAATTAAAAAAAAAAGTGGAGCATATTTAAAAAAAATTTACTGTTCGGTATAAAAAATGGAAGCATTTGCTAGTTAAAAAAATTAATAGGAGTATATGCTAATTTTAACATTTGGAATGGAGACATTTGCTAAAGTACCCCTTCCAAATTTTGTCCTAATCACGTCATTTTCCTATAAAAATATAGATCCTACAAATTTTGGGTGTTATTTTTTTTTATAAAATTAGTAGAAGCTACATTTTTATAGGAGATGAAATATGGATAGGACCATAGAATTTGGGAATGGCATATCTGATCTGGTGCACAACATGAAAGTAGGGGACTATTAAGAAGAAGATTATCAAAAGTTGTCATAAATTTTATATCAAATAGGTTCAATAATTACATGCTGAAAGTAATTGTTAGAAACAATAAGGCTCGTTTGGTTCGCATCAGGTTGGAAAAGAAAAGTGATTATTTTTTTATGTTTGGGTGTCAAATGTTGGGAAAGAAGCGCGGAAACCTTTCTCCAAACCGGAGAGTACCTGCGAGAGGACCGAGCAATACAACGCAAACCCAAAAACAAACACACAAAACAATCCACGCAGACACAGAGAATTTTTGACGTGGAAACCCTTGCGGAAAAAAACCACGGGACGATCGGAGTCCAACCCTGAGAAGCCTCCACTAATGGAATAGAAGAATTACACCCTCTACAAACTCCTCCCGATCCAAATCGGATCCCCACAACACTCAGAGATAAGAACAATGATTACAAGGCTACGAAGAGCGAGAACGACGAGTAGAGATTACCCGAACACGATCTCCTTCGAATAGCGACCTTCAATCCTCCGTGTTCTTCTCCGAAGTTGCAATGGCACTCTTGCCTCCTTCCTCTCTCAAAGTTGTGTTGCCTTTGCGATATGTTGCCCTGCATTAGGGTTGGAAAATCCCAATATAACTCCCTAATCCCGCAGCAAACCTGAACCGTTGGATTAGATCCAATGATGAAAACTCATCCTGAAATCCGCTTCAGCCCCCGACGACACAGAGTTCGGCCAGAACTCTGTGTCGAGCATCCAGAACCTCACGCCACAATGCTGGAGTGGCCAGACCGAGTTCGGCCCGAACTCGCCATGGGACTGAGTTCGGCCCGAACTCGGATCCCCTGTTCCAGAACCTCCCATAGACAGCAACAGCAGCAGCGACTCCGCGTCGCCTACTTCCCGAGCTTCTTCGACACACGAACGGCGCTCGTCGCACTCCGGGGTCTTCTCCACATAGGTTGGGAACCCCACCCACTCCAACAAATCTCCCCCTTCACAACTATGGGGAGGATGTCGTCATCCCGACGATCTGCCTGCAGTACTCAAACTTCTCCCTTGGTAGAATCTTCGTGAACATATCAGCTCCGTTGTCATCTGTATGAACCTTCTCAAGCTCCGCGTCCTTCTTCTCAACCACATCCCGTATCCAATGATACCGGGTCTCGATGTGCTTGGACCGGCTATGAAACGTCTGATTCTTCACAAGGTGGATAGCACTCTGACTGTCGCAAAGCAAAGTATACTGCTCTTGCTTCAGTCCCATTTCCTGCAACAGCTTCTTCATCCATAACAGCTCCTTGCAAGCCTCCGTCGCCGCAATGTACTCTGCCTCTGTCGTCGACAAGGCAACACACTTCTGCAACCGCGACTGCCACGACACTGCTCCTCCCGCAAACATCATCACGTAGCCCGAAGTCGATCGCCTCGTGTCTACATCTCCAGCCATATCAGCGTCGGTATACCCAACCAGCTTTGGCTCGTCACCACCAAAGGAAAGTCTCCAACCGGCAGTGCCCTGAAGGTATCGTAGAATCCACTTGACCGCACTCCAATGTACCCTTCCAGGATTTGAAAGATATCTGCTAACCGTACCAACTGCATGAGCAATATCTGGCCTCGTACACACCATAGCATACATAAGGCTTCCCACAGCTGAGGCATATGGAACCCGCTCCATATCTTCCTTTTCGTCCTCGGTAGATGGACACTGTTCCTCAGTGAGCTTAAAGTGAGCCGCGAGGGGGGAACTCACTTTCTTCGACCCGTCCATCCCGAAACGCTGAAGTACCCGGTGAATGTACTTCTTTTGGGACAAGTGTAGCAGCTTGGACTCTCTCTCTCGGCTGATCTCCATCCCAAGAATAGTCTTCGCTGCGCCCAAATCCTTCATAGAGAAGGCCGCGCCCAGCTGGCGCTTCAACTCCGCTATCCTAGTGGCATTCCGACCCACTAATAGCATATCATCTACATAGAGCAACAAAATGATGAAATCATCATCGGCAAAATATCTCATAAATGCACAATGGTCCGACGTCGTCCGTGCATAACCATGCTCTCCCATAAACGACTCGAACTTTCTGTACCACTGCCTCGGAGCCTGCTTCAGACCATACAAGCTCTTCCTCAACCGGCAGACCAAATGTGACTTGTCCTTCTCACAGAATCTCTCCGGCTGCTCCATGTACAACTCCTCCTCAAGATCACCGTGGAGGAATGCCGTCTTCACGTCCATCTGCTCGACCTCCAAGTCGAGACTGGCTGCTAATGCTAGCACCACCCGAATAGACGAATGCTTGACGACAGGCGAAAAGATCTCATCATAATCCACGCCTTTCCGCTGACCGTAGCCTTTGACTACCAGCCTCGCTTTGTATCGAGGGCGAGTAGCATCTTCCGTCTGCTTCACTCTGAACACCCATCGATTCTTCAAAGCCTTCTTGCCCTTTGGCAACCGCACCAGATCATAAGTGGAATTGGTGTGCAAGGAACTCATCTCCTCCTGCATGGCCTCCATCCACTCCTGCCTGTGTTCGTCTTCCATAGCCTCTGTAAAACTTTCGGGCTCTCCCCCGTCAGTCAATAGCACATACTCATCTGGTGAGTATCTCGTAGATGGTCGACGATCCCTGTCACTCCTCCTCAAAGGAACCACTGGTGCTGGCTGTATACCGACAGCCTCCGCCCCTTCAGGAACTACCTCTCCGGCATGCTCATCCTCCTGAGGGACACCCTGACCACCATCAGCAGGCTGATGATCAAGGTTGGGAGCAACTCCATGTACTGGCTCCCCCATAACTGGATCCTCTGCGATGTCCTCTGGAAACTGCTCGAAGCGAAATGACTCTAACTCAGGCAATTTCTCAGCCTCAGAAGGCGTCTCGAAATCCTGAGTGTTGGTCATGGTCTGATCCTCGACGAACACCATGTCCCTGCTTCTGTAGAGCTTTCCTTCCACTGGGTCGTAGAGTCTATAACCAAACTCATCCCGACCGTAGCCGACAAAGACGCATCGCCTCGTCTTCGGCTCAAGTTTGGTCCTCTCGTCCTTCGGTACATACACGAAAGCTTTACAACCAAACGCCCGTAGGTGATTGTATGACGGCTCTTTGCCGTACCATACTTTATCAGGCACATCACCCTGCAAAGGAGCACTAGGAGACAAATTAATAACATAAGCAACTGTGAGAAGAGCCTCACCCCAATAACTGTCCGACAAGTTTGCTTCTGACAGCAAACACCGCACCCTCTCCATCAGTGTCCTGTTCATGCGCTCCGCTACACCATTGAGCTGAGGTGTCTTGGGCGGAGTCTTTTGGTGTCGTATCCCTTGCTCTCTGTAATACGTATCAAAGGGACCGATGTATTCGCCGCAATTGTCGGACCGAACACACAATAACTTCTTGCCCGTCTCCCTTTCAACAGAGGCCTGAAACTCCTTGAAAGTAGGCAGCACCTGATCCTTGGTCTTTAAGGCATAGACCCAAACCTTCCTGGAACAGTCATCAATGAAAGTTACAAAGTAAGAAGCACCACCAAGAGATTTTACCTTCATAGGACCGCAGACATCCGAGTGAATCAACTCGAGCAACGCCGGCTTCCTCGAACTTGGGTAACTTTGGAAAGACACCCTATTTTGCTTCCCAGCTAAACAGTGCGTGCATTTCTCCAACTTTGTAGACCTGAGCCCCGGAATCACCTTCCTGTTCACCAAGTAGCTCATCCCCTTCTCGCTGATATGGCCGAGCCGCCTGTGCCACAACTCGGTAGACGCATCACTGACTGCGTTCACCTCCTGTGCCCCCTCTGCGCTCCCCTCCATATAGTAGAGACCTGTCACCCCCATTTCCTGTATTTCGTATTTATGCTCGTATTTGATTTTGGCACGTATTTTATTTTCTCGACTTGCGGATTTTGGTTTCTCGTAAATGGGTTTTGGACCATGGCTTGGTTTTATTTTGTGAGAGTTGGTTTAGTTTGGTTCATCATGAATGGAACACCTTAACCTACATTCCTCCCTCAACACACCACAACCCACCACCATTAAAACCCACCAACCTTTCTCTCTCCTCCATAATTTCCATTTATTTCCTCCATCTTCTTCTTCTTCCTCCCCACACCACACAAACACTTAGGCAAGTGCACCTTGCCAATAAATAAGCACCTAATTTTATTTGTCCATTTGATAGATTAGGACATGTAGATTAACATTAGAACTTGAAATTTTGTGATTTGGAGTCTCCATTGTTCTAGATCTAAGTTTTGATTATTTTCGGAATTCCTTGGTTTTGATCTATTAAACTTTGATTTTTGCTTGTTTTGATGCTTCCATGTGGAAGAGAATTCAATTTTACTCAAGTTAGAACTTTGAAAATCCAGATTTGGTTTTGATTTGGTCAAGTTATGAAGATTTGAAGTTTTAGTGTTCTTGGACTTGTTCTCGGCCTGGAGAAGAAGACTCCAGCCTGCGCTCTTTAGCGCAGTGCTGAACCGCGCAGCCCTGGCCGCTGTCCGATTGCGCGCGCGCCCCTGCGCCATTGGCCGCTGCGCAATCTGATTCTGCGCTAACCATTCCTGCGCAGTTCATTCCTGCGCTAACCATTCCTGCGCTAACCATTCCTGCGCAACCCATTTCCTGCGCAACCTATTTCCTGCGCAATCCATCTCTGCGCAACCAACTCCTGCGCAGTTCACCCCTGCGCAGTCTACCTTCTGCGCAATCCATCTGTGCGCCATCTGCCCCTGCGCACTTGGCACCCTGCGCAGTTGGTACCCTGCGCAGCTCACCCTGCGCACTTGGCACCCTGCACAGTGCATACCCTGCGCAACCTACTTGTCTATGATGAATTTGTTATTTCTTGATCTTGGCTTTTCTATAGTCCTATTTTATATTAGTATTTTATTAGGTATTTTACGCCCATTTTATATCCTTACGCCTTTTGACATGAACTTGATTTTGCTTAATGTGTTTGGAATAACTATTGTACACATCATGGTATGACAAGGAACTAGTATAACATGACAGTGACCCGTAGTGGTGTACTCCTGACACGACCAACCCGACTTGATAGTGGCCCGTGGCGGCGCACTCTTGACTTGACTTGACTTGATAACTTGACTCGACTTGATAACTTGACTTGACTTGCCTTGACACCGTGGGTGTTCCTGCTTGCTTGCTTGTACAATCCACTTGTCTTGTCTTACATCATGTCTAGGACGCGACTTCCTGGGTACCACGGCCAGGGACTCGCGCTAAATTGGATTAGGCTAATTATTGGATCAAATTAGAACATGGAGAATTCCCAGTCACAGGCAATCTCGTTATCTGGGCGCTTTAATGGACTTGTAGCTTGCCGACGAGTAGAGCACATTTCCAGCACACTGTCATGTGTTGCACCCTCTAAGTCACCTAAGGGTACATTTGTCTCCCGGGCGATGTACCCAACTATAACTCTCAACCCGCGGAAGGATAACTGGATGGTCTGCAGGGCTTGGGACTGGAATTCTCACTTGCATCTTGTTAGTAATTAGGTTTGTGATAACCCTAGTTAGTTAAAGTAGTAAGCCGTAGTACTTGCTTGGCCGATTGTGAATGAATGGTGTCCAGCCTTGTCTAAGTCTTGTCTAGCTCCAGTACCTGCTATCTCCTGAGCATGTTTGTTTTACTTATCTCTAACGATAAATGGGTAGAGGCAGTGAGCTATTCAGGCGAAGGGTTACAATCCCGGTCCTTGTTTGGTTTAAGGATTGTAACCTGGCTCCCGGAATGGTTCCACGTCCCTAGTCGTTTATCGCCCTGTGTACTTTTATTACTTGTACTTTTCTTTATTCTTTATGTTCTGATATGCTGGCTTTTGTTCTTATTTGTGGCCTCCTTTGTGGCACTTGCTCTTTCTGGGGTTTGACCCAGCTGGTTTTGTGTGGCCAGATTTTGGAGCAGCTCCCGAAGATCTACCGAGCTTCCAGCCCAATGGTGACAACTAGACGGAACCCGGGCCAAGAGTGGGTTTTCCTTTTTGTTTCACCCACTTATATGTAAATTTATTCTTTTGAGGCGTTTAGCCGACGAGCACCTGTTAGCTCGATGCACATTTACTTACTGTCTGCCTACGGGCTGTAAACATGATTAACAAATCCTAGGGTTGATCATGTATGACTGAACTTTTGCTAGTCCTATCATTTTGTACGACTAGCTTCATGATCATCCAATATGTAATATTTGGGATGCCTTATATATATATATTTGATGCTCTAACATCTTGTAACTCTGTTAATTGCTTGAGATTGAGACAATAGGCTTGACCTTAAGAGACTGCTGGCTTGTAGTAAACCCTCATATCTAGACAGCCGTGACCGTATAGTTGAGATGTATTCTATTTCAATATACGTAGCTGGCTGTGTCTGCCCCCGCTCTCCAGTATTCTGGTTCTGGGGCGTGACAAGACCGGACTTCTTGCTTCCTCTGGCAATCACCAACGAACCTCTGGAAAGCTTCCACTGACTGTTCCCGAAGAGACTGAAGAATCCCTCGTCATCCAACCTTCCAACCGACACCAGGTTGAAACGGATATCAGGGACATGACGAACATCCTTGAGAACAAGAACCGCACCCGTCTTCGTTCTCAAATGCACATCTCCAACGGCAATCGCCTTCGACACATCTCCGTTGCCCATCTTCAACACGCCACAGTCGCCTGTAGTGTAAGTGGCAAACAGTGCCCTGTTGTGAGATACATGTGCTGAAGCCCCTGAGTCCACCAGCCAAGAATTGTCATCGCAGGCGAGGTTAGTAATGACCTCATCACCTACGACGATCACATCGTCTCCATGCACCGAGGCCGCCGCTGTAGTGTTCTCTTCTTGCTTCCCCTTGTCGCCCTTCTTCTCTCTCTTCCAAGCGAAACAATTTCGCTTGATATGGCCCTTCTTACCGCAATGGTAACACTCTGAGTCCTCGTACCGACCTTTGGACTTTCCCCTGCTCTTGTCTCTGCCACCACCTGGACCCCTGCTTTTGTCCCTTCCGCGGCTCTCTGAAACAAGTACCTCTGAGTGGTGGGATATGGATGAAGTGCCCTGAGAACGTCTCCGCATCTCGTCATTCAACACCCCGCTCTTGGCAAACTCCAGACTGACCACGCCCTCTGGAGCAGAAGCGATCATAGATACTCGCACGGTCTCCCACGAGTCTGGCAAAGTACACAGCAGCCACAGTCCCTGAACTTCGTCGTCGAACTTGACTCCCACAGAAGATAGCTGGTCAACTACGCCCTGGAACTCACTCAAGTGATCCGAAATAGACGTCCCATCCTTGTATCGCAGACCCATCATCGTCCGGATCAGGAACAACTTGTTTACCCCGGTCTTCTTCGCATACAAGGATTCCAGCTTATCCCACAACGTCTTCGCGTGCTCAATATTGGCAACGTGGTTGTACACGTTCTCGTCCACAAACTGCCGTATGTACCCACACACCTGTATGTGCTCGAATGTTCAGTCCTCCTCGGATTTATCACTGGGCTTCTCGGATGCAAACACGGGTAGATGCAGCTTCTTGACAAATAGCAAATCCTTCATCTTGCTCCGCCAATAATGATAGTTTGTGCCGTTCAGGTTCACCATGCGCACCGGCTTCGCGTCCATCTCTCCTCCCTGGTTCCTCTATCAACTACTGACACCCTTCTGAATTCCAGAACCTGGCTCTGATACCATTCTGTTGGGAAAGAAGCGCAAAAACCTTTCCCCAAACCGGAGAGTACCTGCGAGAGGACCGAGCAATACAACGCACGAACCCAAAAACAAACACACAAAACAATCCACGCAGACACAGAGAACTTTTGACGTGGAAACCCTTGCGGGAAAAAACCACGGGACGATCGGAGTCCAACCCTGAGAAGCCTCCACTAATGGAATAGAAGAATTACACCCTCTACAAACTCCTCCCGATCCAAATCGGATCCCCACAACACTCAGAGATAAGAACAATGATTACAAGGCTACGAAGAGCGAGAACGACGAGTAGAGATTACCCGAACACGATCTCCTTCGAATAGCGACCTTCAATCCTCCGTCTTCTTCTCCGAAGTTGCAATGGCACTCTTGCCTCCTTCCTCTCTCAAAGTTGTGTTGCCTTTGCGATATGTTGCCCTGCATTAGGGTTGGGAAATCCCAATATAACTCCCTAATCCCGCAGCAAACCTGAACCGTTGGATTAGATCCAATGATGAAAACTCATCCTGAAATCCGCTTCAGCCCCCGACGACACAGAGTTCGGCCAGAACTCTGTGTCGAGCATCCAGAACCTCACGCCACAATGCTGGAGTGGCCAGACCGAGTTCGGCCCGAACTCGCCATGGGACCGAGTTCGGCCCGAACTCGGATCCCCTGTTCCAGAACCTCCCATAGACAGCAACAGCAAGCAGCGACTCCGCGTCGCCTACTTCCCGAGCTTCTTCGACACACGAACGGCGCTCGTCGCACTCCGGGGTCTTCTCCACATAGGTTGGGAACCCCACCCACTCCAACATCAAAGGGATTGAGGAGGAAAGTAAATTAATTTCCAATAGAAGAAAAAATAGAAGAAAAAAAAAAGTGATTACATCCATCCAAGTAAGGAATCATTTTTTTACATTGAAGTATTCACTTTTCTTTCCAAAATTTTTGGCATTTCCAAACATCGAAAAGAAAAATCAATAAAAATTGTAATTTCTCAAAGGAAAAAAAATGTCATTTCCCTTCCATTCTGCGAACCAATCGAGGCCTAAGAAGTTGATAAAACATTGCTTTTGAATCAATTGATTTTAGGGTCTGTTTGGTAAACCGTAAGTGTAGGAATATATGGATTTGGACTTTCAAGTAGGAAAAAATGATGGAAATCAATTCACTTCTTGTCTCCCTAAGAGGAGACAAAGTTGTTTGGTTGGGATAAGAAAATGAGAAGTGGAAAGTGAAAAATAAAAAAGTTGATATTTATAAAATATAATTAATTGTTAATTACACAATAACAACAACAACAATGATATAATTACTATTAATCCAATAATATTATAATTACTATTGCTTATTAATATTCTTCTCCACAAATTAATACAGTTAATACATATAATAATACATTAATTAATACATACATTAATATATTAATTAATTATACATTTCTTTCACAATTTGGTAGAGCACAGTAGCTGCTGGCTCCACCACCGATCTCTCCACACACACACACACACAAATCATGGGAGGTCGACGATCACTCTCCACGCACGCACACAAAATCCACGGGGGAGTCGACCTCGTCGACCCCCATTCCACTGCACAACAGCTGAGGACCTCGTCGACCCCATCCGGCCGCACGGCAGCTGTCGACCTCGTCGATCCCACCCGACCGCACAACAACTATCGATCTCGTCGACCTCCATGGTGGTGGAGCCGACCTCGTCGACTGCCCCACATGAGTTATCGGCGGCTCCTCGAGCTTGGTCTCGCCGGAAACTCGTCGACAACTCCTCGAGCATCACCGGAAATTGGTCGACAGCTCGAGCTCGTCGTCCCCCTGCAGGTTTACTATAATTAATTTGTGAAAAAGAGCTTGATTAAAGGAAAAAAAAATCTCTCCTACCAGCCCGCGTCCAAGTCTATTAAGATGGAAAGCTGAAGAAGCCGGGGACAGGAACTGCAAATCACTGCTCTCACCCTAAATCCATTCAAAATCCTGTTACAACCAAACAAAGGATATTAACTTTCAAACCCACTTTCCCAAAAAAATGCACTTCCACCCAAAATCCATGTTACCAAACAGACAGAGACAGTATTGTATTTATTTCGAACTTCACATGTTCAAAATTCACTGCCCGTTTGGTAAACCGTATTGGAGGTAGGATTTGTATTTTTATGGATTTGGAGACAAATCCATAGAATTCTATGTTTGGTTGGAGATTGATTTGGATATGGAAAGTATGACAAAATCCAAAACTTGGATTTGGTTGGATTTTGGAAAAATAATTATTCTTAATAATTTCGTTAAAATATTTATTATTTAATAATTTTGTTAAAAATAATAAATTAAAAATTTTAATCTTTAATAATTTCGCTAAAAATATTTATTCTTTAATAATTTCAAAATTAGTTAATTAAAAAAAAAACTAACTATTTTATTAGTATTATTAATGAATTAAAAATAGTATTATTAATTTAAAAAAACAGTTAATTAGTTAATTTGTTATAATCATAATTAATAATTTATTAGTATTATTATAATATTAATTAATAATATTTCATTATTTAGTTAATAATCATAATTTACTAGTATTATTATAATTTTATAATATTAATTAATAATTTTAGTATTATTAAAATATTAATCAACAATCCTATCCTATGTTTAGTATTATTAATTAAAATTAGTTAATTAGTTAATTAGTTAATTTTGTTATAATCATATTAATAATTTTTAGTATTATTATAATATTAATTAATAATTTGTTAATAACTATTTTATTATAATCTTAATTAATTTTTAATCACAATAAGAATCATATTTTGTAATAATTTAATTAATAATTTACTAATCATAATAATATTATTATTTACTATTTTTAAAATATTTAATTTATAGTTAATTAATCATTAATTATTAATTTATAATTTATAATTACTTAATTATAATTTATTACTTATTAATTATTAATTTATAATCATTAATTATTAGTTATTACTTAATTTTATTTATTACTTAATTTAAATTACTTAATTTATAATCGTTAATTATTAATTGTTAATTATTTAATTATTAATTATAATTACTTAATTTATAATCGTTAATTATAATTATTACTAATTATTTATTACTTAATTATTATTATCAATTATTAATTATATTTTAACTGTTAATTATTAATTATTATTATAATTTATAATTATAATTAATTATTTAATTTATAATTACTATTATTAATCGTTAATTATTAATTATTTAATTTATAGTTATTAATCATAAAACCAAATTCTATGTTTGGTTGGAGTTGGATTTGGAGTTGGATTTGAATAGTAAAATCCATGATTTGAATTTGGAGGATTTCCAAATCCAAATCTAAATAGTAATATCCAGTTACCAAACAAGCCACGGTCCATTTGGTAGGAGAAATGGAAGAACAAAAATACAAGAGAATGATACATTTATTTTATTTGGTACAGAAAGAAAAGTACATAAAGAGAAGAAAAAATGGAAGGGGTTACTTTTTTTTTTTTCTTCTCAACCTAAGAAATTGAATCCTACTACGGATAGACGAGCGAAAGAAAAAAAAATGTTGGAGGTTTATCATAATTAAAATTATATCTCATAGAATTATATTATTTAAAAATTGTTAAGTGGAGTCAAATGGTAAATAATATTTTTAATTGAGGATATAATAAAGTCTATTTTATTTTTTTACCAAACGTAGTTAAGTACATTCCTTCCTTATTTTTTTCATCCCTCGTATCAAAAAAAAAAAAGTTTTATTTTCATATAGATAGAAAATATATTTTACCGTTTTTTACTTCCTTTATTTTTTTATCCTTCCATCCTTCTTACCAAAGGTAAATTCTATTGGCACCTCAAGTTTTACTTGAGGACAGTCCAATTTTTTTATT
Source organism: Iris pallida (assembly GCA_029216955.1). Lineage (NCBI taxonomy): Eukaryota > Viridiplantae > Streptophyta > Magnoliopsida > Asparagales > Iridaceae > Iris > Iris pallida. Next base: position 7,843,709 of record JANAVB010004600.1, read on the forward strand.
TTTGTCAATTCAATTTTTTTTTACTTGAGGACAGTCTACATATTTGGATTTGGACTGCCAATATTGTTACAGTCCTATCCTAAATGATTTGGTAGTTTGGATTTGGACTGTCAACAAGTTGACAGTCCTACTTTGTGGACAGTCCTACTTTATGTTAGAACTGGCAACTTCGTTGGCAATCCTAAAGTTGGGCAACCCAAAGTAAATTTGGACTGTCCTGAAGAAAAATTATATCAAGCTAAGTAAAGACTGTCTTGAAGTAAATGTAGAGTGCCTATAGAATTTGCCCTACCAAATAGATTACCCAAATGTAGAGTGCCTATAGAATGCCCTACCAAAGTTGGGAGGGATTACCCACACCGTTCTGTCTTATTAATCTTGAAATTGTCCTTAAGGGGACGTTTGGTATGCGAAATTCTATATAGACGGGAATTCTATATTTCCGGGAATTAAATTTCAAGGAATTAATTCCCTGAAAAATTACATTCCCATGTTTAGTGACAATAAATATTCCCTTGAAAAAAATAAAATAATAATAATGAAAAAAAATGAAAAATATAAAAAACGGTAAAACGACAAAACAAAAAAATCGGTAAAAACGACAAAAAATAGGTAAAAACGACAAAATAACAAAAAACGAAAAAAAATAAAAACGACAAAAAATCGGTTAAAACGACAAAAATGACCAAACAGCGACAAAAATGTATAAACGACAAAAAACAAAAAAGGGTAAAAAGAAAAAAATAATCAAAACACGACAAAAAGACATAAAATCGTAAAAACGAAAAAAATACGGCAAAACGACAAAAAAATAAAAATCGGTTAAAACGAAAAAAAAAATCGGTTAAAAACAAAAAAAATTGGTTAAAACGACAAAAAATAACAAAAAAACGACACAAAAACGAAAAATAATCGATAAAACGACAAAAAGGACAAAAAATCGGTTAAAACGACAAAAAATAACCAAAAAGCGACAAAAACAAAAAATCGGTAAAAGCGACAAGAATGACAAAAAAAACGACATAAAATCAGTAAAATGACAAAAAAATAACAAAAACGACAAAAACGACTAAAATCGGTAAAATCACAAAAAAAACTACAGAAACAACAAAAATTGCTTAAAACGATAAAAATTGGCAAAAAAGCGACAAAAACGACAAATTGGATAAAAAATAATCAAAAAGTGACAAAAAGACAAAAATGGATAAAAAACAAAAAAATTGCTTAAACGACAAAAATTGGTAAAAACGACAAAAAAAGCTACAGAAACAACAAAAAATCGGTTAAAACGACAAAAATAACCAAAAAGCAACAAAAACGAAAAATAATCGATAAAACGACAAAAAAGGACAAAAAATCGGTTAAAACGACAAAAATAACCAAAAGCGACAAAAACGACAAAAATGGGTAAAAGCGACAAAAATGACATAAAATCAGTAAAAATGACCAAAAAGCGACAAAAACGAATAAAAATCGGTAAAACAACAAAAAAGCTACAAAACGACAAAATCGCTTAAAACGGCAAAATTGACAAAAAACCGACAAAAACGACAAAATTTGATAAAAACAAAAAATATCAAAAAGACAAAAAGACAAAAAATGGATAAAAACAAAAAAAATCGTTTAAACGACAAAAAATTGGTAAAAACGACAAAAAATGACAAAAAGCGATAAAAAAGAAAAAATGTTCAAAACTAGTCAAATTGATCAAAAAAGAAAAAAAATTTAGACAATTTTTTTTGTCCGGGCAAAAAAAAAAAATACCCACCTATTCTCAAGGAATAGAATTCCCATGTTTTGTGGGTAAACTATTTACCCGGGTATTTATAATTTTCAGAAATAAATTTTTATAAGCCAAACAAACGTGTAATAGATTCTCATCTTAAATTTTTTCGAAAATAAAAAAAATAACGCGTACCAAACGCCCCTAATGGTGATTTTGGTCACTCAAGTTCAACACTAAGCCAAAATAACTGTTTAAGTAAATTTGAGATAAATCATGGCATATTGGAACGTAAAACCTAATTTACATATTATTTTAAACAAATCAATACCATATTAAATATTGACGAAAATATCTCTCCTCTCTTTTTCTTTTCCTTTTTTTTTTTTTTTTTTCTGAAACAGACATTAGCACCTTGGGTTGGTTAGGCATGGGTCGAAATGTGAATTCACTGACATACTCGAACCAGACCTGGTTCAGATATCCTGATTTTAAATCTCCCTTCCAGAAACGAGGTTGGCTAGCTAACATTTGCTAGACTTTAATAAATGCACGCTTCTTAGCTCAACTTTTTGAAACATTGGTTTATCGAGTAAGACCCCCGCATAGGCCGAAGATGAGAAATCTTGTGCAGAGCGTGCGGTTCGGGGCACCTACGGCATCAGCATAGGCATGATAAAAACGATAATATTCTGAGCCACACGGAATAAGTTCACTGGACTCGTGCATGTGAACTCCTCTCGAGCGAGCGTTCGTGCGGATGCGATCAGTATGTGAATGTGCCTCGATTTTGGACACGGGATCGGAGAAGTTACCTCGCCTAGTGCGTGCGGTCGAGCGGGTGCGACCGGTCCGTTGACGTCCTTATCTCATACACGACCGAGAGTGTGCCAGTATTGACAGAGATAAATAACAATGATAAAATATCGTGAGACGTGCGGACGTCCCACCCATGATCCCATCACATTAGATGAAATAAAATAAAAATAATAATAATAATACCCACAGTGGCTCGTTCGGTGGAACCGAACACAATTTTATTGGTTGCCGAGTGAATGAAGGTCCCGTTAATCGGACCGGACCAGGTTACGCGTTGCGTCTAGACGTAGGAGGCGAGCGTTCGGTTTATTAGTTTCAACATACAACTAAATTATAATCTTTTTATTAATATACTACATCTTATATTATTAGACAGCGCTCGTATGATAAAAATTGAAAACTTTTGACGAGTGTTTTTTCTACAACTTTTATTAGAAATTCTGTCAACTAGAATAAAAAAAATTCCTATAGTACAATCCCAAGTATGTTAGAAATTAAATTTTGGAAAATCTCATTAAAGATAACCTAAGGTCTTTAATTAGCCAGAAAGCTGTAGGGGACTTACTTTTAGAGTCTCATATATATATATATATATATATAATATATATATAATACAGGAAATTACGTATAGGAGGGTGAAGTTTGATAAATTATAGAAAGAGGGTAAGTTTAGAAAATTACGTATAGGGGATGTGACGACATGAACAATGGCCACAAATTGGCACACTCTCCGGCGCCATCACTGATGGCGCCAAGGGCCCCCCCCCCCCCCCCCCCCCCCCCCCCGGCGCCATCACTGATGGCACCGGACCAATGGTTTTCCCGCCATTTCAATTAATGTCAACTTATGTCACTTTATGTCACCTTTTTTTTTTTCTATTTATGTCACTTTATGTCACCTTTTGGCTATCCCAAATCAATTTGTCCCCCTCCATGTCACTTTTTCTCCATTCCGGTTCTTCAAATCTATATAAGGAGAGGAGAGTGAAGAAAGATGTATAAATTCCATTGTTATTTGCAGGAGCTTCTCTTGGACGACGCTTGAAGAGGATGGCTGCAGTAAACGATGGTCGCATTCCCTGGGCCGACAACTGAAAGAGAGAGCAAGAACGGAAGAGCCACATATCTCGATTGGTGTTTACAGGAGATTAATTTTTCAGGAATTAATATTTATTCTTTATTTTATTATATATTAAATTTGAGTTTATTTATATAGTTCGTTTCGCTTGTAGTTATTTGATTATAAGTCGGATGTACGGTTGCGTGAACGTGGACAATGGCGTAACGCTGCAAATTACGGCACATGGGAGATAACTACATATCAAAAGGGTTTCTTAACGTATTTGGTTTTGGATATATAGATGATCTTCGATTCTTGGTGCACGACAGATTTAATATTTTCTCTGGCAGAGCGTTGGTGGCCCCAGCGCAACACTTTCCAATTGCCGGTTGGAGAGATGACCGTAACGCTACTGGACGTAGCCAATATTTTAGGGTTACCTATTACAGGTAAAATAATTGTTAAATTAATTTTTTATTAAATATTATGCAAAATTATAATTTTAAATTACAGGTGAGCCTATAATTTTTGATAATCAAGCAAGCGCTGCCACTACAATTAGACGATATCTCGGTATTAATCCGTCCGAAGATATAACACAAGATCCGACGTCACTCTAACTGGTTGCGCGGAAACTTCATGGATCTTGACCGTACAATTGACGTCCAGTTAATATAAGCGAAGAGCGGGTATTTAACTTCACTTATTTATTTATGTATTTATTTTTAGAATATGGTTCTCATAGTATTGTACGTTTACAGATTCTTTGCTGCACAAGGGCGTATCTACTCGCTCTATGTTCAGTTCTCTTTCCGAACGCAACTAGATCACGGATTACTGTTCGGCTTCTTCCTTTTTTTGGAAATTTGGTTCAACCGACACAATATGCATGGGGAGCCTCAGTCTTGGCTTGTTTGTATTCTTCTCTGACAGAGTTCATGTCTGCGACCTCTCTACAAGATATGAGCAAGAATCTAACCGGATGCATGTCACTCCTACAGATATTTTATCAATTTAGAGAGATATTAAACTTACTTAATATAATCTAATTTTTTAATGTTGTTTGTGCTTAGATCTGGGCATATGAGCATTTTGCTATCGGTAGACCAGTTACTACCATTAGTCGTGAATTAGGTGTCTTTCCAGTAGCTACGTTGGACGACTGATGTGGTGGATCAGGCACATTGTGGACATCCGGTTGTCTCGATTTATCGGACCGAATTTGACTCTCTAACACATAAAGAGGTATTTGTCACGACCCGCACCCGCTAAAAGGGCACGTGACGCGACAACGCCCAGCCCTCACCGAAAAAACGGCGTGGAACGCTGTGTATTTTCTAGTCTGACAACAGTTTATATATATAACAAAACCTGTCGAGAATATAGTCAACTCCGAACGGAGGACAAGCAATGAATATATAGTGCTCAATCACAACTCTAAGACGAAAAGTAAAGACTGAATGATAAAGACAACAAGACGAGAAAATATAACCTGTCAAGTCCAGAAACAAATATACAAGTCCAGTCTTTAAATACAGTCTAAATATAATACAGTCTCAAAAAGTAGTACAGTCTCAAAGTAACTGGAGACAAAGTCCAGTACAAAGACCTACTCTAACTATACAAGTGGTATGGTCTCGTCAGGCGGAGCTACGCCCTGCGGGACCAAGTCTAGGCCCACTACGTCGTCCGGACCGTAGTAGGTACTGCAATCTCCCTCGTCGAAATCTATAATATTTTATCAACAGTCCAGTCAGGATGGAACGAGTACATATATCTCATAACAGATCTCAAGATAGAATAAAAGCTATAAGACTGTAAATAGAGCATATACAATGAATCATGGAGTGTACATGTTGTATCATGGCATGGTAAGCTGTAAGCTAGAGCTAGAACAAGAAAATAGAACGGGATCATGGCATGTACACAATCAAGGTAAGCTATATATCCAATGTGTGTAGTAGTTTCAGCTTGTGATCGGCTTGGGTACCTGTCAAGAATCGGCCTGGCAAGTCATATGTGCGGTATATGACTCACACTGTTCGGGAATGCGGGATGGATCTGATCACAGGCATACGCTACTACTCCCCTACCCCAACTGGTAGAATGGATCCAAACATACGTCACTGCACGGGATTCTAATGAGAAGGTAGCTAGCCTTCTCTAGAATCAGTGACCATATATCGAGCAAGAGCTACAAGGGTGCTTGCACAATATATCCCAACTAAGAAGGAGAAAACATCTCTCGTCGGGATCCAAGAATACCAATCCGTGAGAACCATGTGTCGGGAATAAGCATATCAACACTAAGTACATGAATCATAACAGTTATCATAAATTGGGAATAAGTATCAGAGAATGTACTCGCCTGTAAGATGATAAAATCGTCGACTGGAGGAACTGCAGTGTCTCGAGGACCTATAGAGAACAAGACGTATCAATACTAAGTTTAGGAAGTAAAGTTAAATCAAAATAAATCCTATTTAGTCATTCTAGGTCAAGACATGTCTAGTCGGGTCAATCTTGGTCATGGGAGAACATTAGAAGTTAAACCGGATCAATCTAGGTCGAAAACTGGCTTACCGTTGACTTTTGGTCAACGGGTCAACCCTGGTCAACTCGAGTCAACACTAGGTCAACTCTAGGTCACTGGTGACTAATAGTTGACTTTTAGTCAACGGTCCAAGTTAAATTGAATTTGGAACTAATTTGGATAAAGTGTTGACCCATAGTTGACTTTTAGTCCAAAAAGTCAACCGTGGTCAACCGGGTCCAAGACTAGGTTTAGACGGCTAAATCTACTTATTACCAACCTATACAATCCATATCCAAGTCCATCTTGGACTTGGAAACTCAAATCTTAGCCGTGGGCCAATTTCCTAATTTACCCTTTTTAAGGGTAAATTTCTACCCTTGGCGATAATCTAGATAGCCTACCTACGCTAGTTATTTTGACCCGATCTCCCTAGGGTAGTAGGGTACTATCCTATAGGTTCGTTATCTACCAAAATACCTAAGTAAAGTGGACGTTTGGTCCACCTTACGGTCCATTGCAGAAATCTCGAATATTTCGAGATACGCACTGCCACGGCGCGATACCGGCGCCCTACGACCCCGATTTCTATCCGGGAGCTTACCCGAAATCTAAATCACATATCCTAGGCCCATGTCAAGTTTCATCGCGATCCGATGCTCCGGGCTCAATTTCGCCCTCTAACTCGATTTCTAACAAAACCTTCTCTATTTGCCCTCGTTCTAATTTCCCTCTTCGATTCTCGATTCTAATTCTTCCTCTTCTCTACTTCTCTAATCTTCTTCTTCTTTTCTAATTCCTCTCCTTACTCCTCCTTCCTATTCTTCTTCGATTTCCTTATTCCTCTAGTTTCCCTCTTCTCTAATCTTCTCTCTCTAATCTTAAACTCTTCTATCTAATTCTTAACTCTTTTACTTTCCTCTTCTATCTAAATCCTTATCTATTTCTCTCTATATCAACCTATATATATCTATATATATACCTACATATACTAAATGGGAGGGGGGTTTATAGTGTGTATACAGGGGGGGTCAAGGGGCAGGAGCTGCCCTGCTGCTGCTGCTGCCTGCTGCAGCTTGCAGCTGCTGCTGCTGCTTAGATTGCTGCTGCTGCTGCTGCTGCAAGCTGCTGCCACTGCTGCTGCTTAAGCTGCTGCTGCTGCTAATGCTCTGCAGCTGCTGCTGCCACTGCTATTAGCTACTGCTACTACTACTTCCTCTTCTCCTCTCCTTATATATATATACATAATATATCTATCTATCTATTTATCTATCTATCTATTTATATATTTAAATCCATATACTCTACACCTATACACACACACATATATACTATATACACACACACACATACATATACATATACATATATATATATAATATACAAATACACATATACCTATATAATTTCACACACACACTCTCACACACACACCACACCACCATTCTCATTCCCTCTCCCACCACTCTACCACACACACAAATACATACATACATATATATTCCTCTATATACATATCTATACATACACATATATATCCATATATAGATATATATATATATATATATATATATATATATATATCTATATATATATATATATATATATACATATATATATATATACCATTAACATATAAACCCCTCTTAATTAACCACTTAACTAGAATTCTAGAGAAAAGCCTATAAAATAGGGCAAAGTGTAGAGAATTCAATTCTCTACACTTATTGTGAATGTCAAAAATGGAGAGGAGAATTTATGAGGGGTTTAATGACAACCTAGCTTGCTTGGAGGAGGAAGAGGACTTGGGAAAAAGAAAGAAGTAAAGAAGAAGAATTACTTTGTGGAGAAGTAATCAAAAAAAAGGGGGGGGGGGGGGACTTAAGCCATGGCCGGCCACCCTATTTTGGGCTATTGGGTTGGGATCCAATAGCCCACAACCCAATAACCTAAGTTTGGTTCAAATTTGAAATCGGGTTGGTTCGGTTTATTCTAAATACAAATTAAGCCTCTAAAAAGACTAATTAAGTCATGGAAAATAGGTTAATAATTTCTAGCCTAATTATGATGGTACATGGGCTAAGTCCAGCTAGTGTGGGGGTCCCACTAGGGTCCAGGCTACCTGGGTCTCCAAATTGGGTCCGAATTGGATAAAATTCAAACCGACTCAAATAAATTCCTAAAAATCATATAAAATCAAATAAAATGCCTAAATATTATTAAACTTGAAAATGACAAAAATACCCCCAATTTGAAAACTGGGGGTGACAAATCTACCCTCCTTAAAAAATTTCGTCCTCGAAATTGAATGAGGGCTAACACAGCAATCATGACGAACAAGGAAAAAAGAAAGAATTTTACCTCAAGGCTCGAAGAGATATGGAAATCGCTCCGCATGTCGTCCTCCCCTCCCAGGTGGACTCACCTGGAGAGTGGTGTCTCCATGCAACGCGAACCAAGGGAATGACCTGGTTCCGGAGCACCTTCTCTCTTCGGTCCAAGATCGACCGGCTTCTCTGGGTAACTGAGTGTCGGTCCCACTACGATCTCCGAGTGGTCTAAGACGTGACTGGGATCTGCCGTACCGTCTCAGCTGCGACACGTGGAACACACTGTGCACTCCCTCTAGTGCAGGCGGTAACTCCAGTCGGTAAGCCACTGCAACCGACCCTGTCCAGGATACGGAATGGTCCGATGTATCGTGGACTAAGCTTCCCGCCGCCACCAAAATGAATCGTGCCACGCGTCGGAGAAATCCGCAGAAAGACAAGATCATCAACCTGAGAACAAAACAAGACTTAAAGCTTTATCTAAAACAATCACAATCAGACAAATACTAGAAAAATCTAGACTATACCTCGAACTCCAATGGTCTCCGGTGGCTATCGGCCCAGTGCCGCTGCCTATCCTGCGCCACCCGAAGTCTATCTCTGATAATCCTGACCTTCTGCAGCATCTACCACCATCTCAGGGCCAAGCAAAACCCTCTCACCGACATCATCCCAGACAAGGAGTACGGCACCTCCGTCCGTATAGAGCCTCGAAAGGTGACATCTCTATACTGGCTTGGTAGCTGTTGTTGTAAGCAAACTCTACCAGTGAAGGTGGTCCTCCCAAGATCCCGAAGTCCAAGACACAGGTATACACATATCCTCGGGGTCTGAATCGT
>JANAVB010004600.1:7863761-8018250 GCA_029216955.1 Iris pallida
AATGAACAGTAATTTTGAGACTTAAATTCTAAAATCGATCTATTTCGAAATCTAAATCCTAATATCCATATACAGTGAGATCCTAAAACAGTAAAATTAAATAACCCAGTGTTGGACGAAACATTTGTGTACAGTACAGATAAAAATCCCATGCAGAAAGCCTCTCCATGGGTACGAATGGCAATTCACACTGGGTCAAACATAGTCTGGCAAAGCGAAAAAGAGGGAAGTATCCAAAGTAGGAATAAAAAGAAGAATAGGAACGAATGAATGAGAAAAAAATAACCTACACAACACCAAAGAGGAAAAGGAAGTATTAACAACATTTGCACTCTCTCCTTTTGATGGGACGCTCTCTCTCGAACACTTTAGTTCACTTCCAGCAGTAGCACCCACAAGCCCAAGCAAATGAGCAGCTACCACTGCTGCATCTGTCTGGAAGAACAAAAAAAAAGTAAAGGGAACATCACTTGGACCAACAAATAATGTTACATAAACACAAAGGGACCACTGAGTAAAGACTTTCAAAATAAATGTGTATATATAGCTCCATACCCATTACTAATCTATATGTACATGTTTTTATTCATAAACATTTTAACAACTTAAATCATTAAAATGTCCGTTGGGTTGTGGCCCAGTGGTAGCAACGGAAGTCCTGGCACAGAAGGCGTCGAACCCCTCCTTGGCATTTGACAAGCCGAAGAAAATGACACTTCAAAAAAAAACTTAAATCATTAAAATGATTTTTTTTTTTTTAAAAAAAACCTCCCTCCTCCAACCAACATGTACAAATCCCCTCCCATGGGCTGAGCTTCCAAAATTCAGCCTCAAGGGCATTCTCCTCCCTTGTAATGAATAATGAATTTCCATCTGTAGATTTTCCTGGAACTCATTTGACACCTTCTTCTTCTACAAAGACCCTGCGAATGAAATCCCGAAACCTCCTGGAGTAGAGCTTCGGGTCCACCGCCGAGATGGAGGAGGGATCCACCTGCAACGACTTGTAGGCGTGCTCGAGCTTCTTGCTGATGTCGTAGTCCTGGAGGATGTCGATGATCCCACAGTAGAGGACCACGTCGTACATCTCGCTACTGTGAGATGGCAACCACAACCCCCCACCACCAGCGCCACCACAAACCGTGAAAGGATAAGGGTCGAAGAAGCCGCTCCTTCTGGACACGTGTTCGGCCCTCGCCTGCATGTTTGAGCCCAACCTAGCGATCGGCTTCCTGATAATGAAAATGAAATGCTTCAGCTATCATTACTGCTTTACAAGACTAGACAGAAACAAGTGAACATGGATAATACTAGGAAAGAAATAATTAAGAAATCGTGTTAACGCTCTATGGTCTGCAGTTGGAGCGAACAACTAGGACCAGATATAATGGAACACTCGATCCTTTGCTGGCCAGGCAGAGGGGACAATGGTGTTGCACAATGATGGTGAAAGTGTATCATAATTAGGTTTAAAAACAAATTGTGGGGGACCTGGACGTTTAGTTGGGAAGCCACCCATTTAGGTTCGTCTCTTTGATGAACCTAACAAATCTTCTCATAGGAACAAAACTATGAATAACAACGCACTGTTAATTCGAACGACTGTGATAAGAGAAAAGTAGTGTATGATACCAACAGGAGTATCATATAAGCAAAGATCTATCCTTTCCAAAGGCACTAATGACCGTAATAATATTAATCCAAGACACGAATTGAAGATGGTCACAGGAACTTTGTTCCTGTTTCTTTTGCTATATATATATATATATATATATATATATATATATATATATATACACCAAGTAGTCATTCAAGTTCTAGAGGTGATGAAACGTGAAGGCTAAATTTGATGATCACAAATTAGGCAAAACAATGACATATCATGACATCTGAATGCGACAGAAACAAGGGATATGTTGCTGGCATGATGGTGTGGACAATGCATTAGAAAACTAAAATTGTTGCATGTCAATTGGTTGCTTGCAGTTGTAATTTAGCACACATCTCATGGCATGTCGAATCGGTTCTGCCTTCCATATATATATCAACCTCGAGGAGGCATAATTTAGTGAATGTTTAAGGGACATAAAAGACGAGACATACCAGCTGTCCAAAATACCAGAATATTTCCTCCCTGCCTCTATGAAACCATATTCAGAGGTGAGGTTCCCCCCATGGAATGAGTCTCTCTTGCCACAATTTCCTAATATGTAAACATACTTGCACGGGTCAGACTAGAAAGTATCGTTACATATTGAACAGACATTTTTATCATAAACTACTTACTTGGAGAAGCAGAAGCAGCATATGGTGACATATGTAGCTTAGAAGCTGAAATATCGTCACGGAAATGGAGTCCAACCAAGAGACTGTAATCCATTATCCCCACTGCTTCCAAGAACTCACAATCTCGGTCAATTTGCCTGGTCATTCATGAATTGCATCACAAAACAGAAGGTCAGAACTCGAGACGATCAGAAAACAGTCATAAATTGGTCGAATAATAGGCAGGTGAAGTACCGATGAAGCTCTAGGAACAATGGTCTTTGTAGGCGAAACACGAAACTGAGGTCGAGATCCTTGAGGGTGGTGGTCTCATCAATTTCTTCCTCAGGCTTGTCGGTTGTACGGCCATAGGACGATCCTTTGAGGTCAAATCGCCTATGGATTCGGTGCTCCGAGCAGAACAAATTGCCCATCACAATGAAACGGACCTAATTATCACAAATCATAATGAGCACTATAAGAACAATCATGGAAATTAACACACATTACAATTGAGCAAGCTACAAATAGATTCTTACATACCTTCTGCCCACCAAAGGGTTTAACACAATGCACGCCAAAGAACTTGGTTACTAGCGAGTTCTCGTAGAGAGACATGTGTTTGTAGTAACAGGGCAACATCCTAATGAGCACCTGGAAAAGAATAACAAATTACATGGGTGAACTAGTTTGAAATTGTTTCTAAAATATATATATATATAACCAACATAAAAGTATTCGTTCTCATAGCTCCCTCTTCCAAACTCATAATACCAAAAGAAAATTGACAATAAAAGAGAGAGAGAGAGAGAGAAACCCTGTAATCATTACTAAAGATAGCTTAAATTTATAGGTTTGTTCATCCCACCAAAACAGCATACTCATAAGCCATATATGAACTAGGATTCAAAAAAAAAAAAAAAAAAAACTCTCTTTGACTCGTAACAGCCATTCACGACACGGTATGCATAAAAGTTGATATCAAATTATGGAACTAAAAAGGCTGCATTGTAATGAGGCCCATGAGGCGGCTGCCTCAGGCCTAAAATTTTAGAGGGTACCAATTTTTTTTATACTATTTAATGTATGCAAGTCCAATTCTGAACAAAAGCTCAATAGACTTACTCTAATCCTTTTAGTCTAGGTAACTTCTTTTATACTATTTATTTTTTTATTTCTTGAATTTTGTGTTGATAATACTATTGTATCATCGTCTATGAAAAAAAAAGAACATTAAGCTTCGAGAACAACTTTTAGAGTTCGTCTCAGGCCTCAAAATCTAAAGTCCGGCACTAATGATTGTATCATCAAGAGTGCATACTATACCCATTCATCAAACAATTTCAGCTACTAGATCATCAAGGGTGTATTCGTTATATCGGAATCGTTTATAACCACAACGACGACAATGTACTCGGTCAATTGATTGCAGTGTCAAAAAGCAGAGAGCTAGATACTAAACCAACCTTGACTTCCGACTTCTTCACCGTCTTTATCATGAACCGGTCATCCTGGGTCAGATAGAAGAAACTCCCACTCTTCCCAGGGGATGACAGCTCCCTCAAAGCATCACTCCCACATATGGCCATCATATAGTCCCCCGGATCAACCGCAAACAATTTCCTCAAATGCCTGATCGAGACGAGACTTCAGCAAAAATTAACAACTAAACAACACAAACAAATTTCCGGCAAGCTCCATGATAGTAGTCTACCTGAACACGATCGGACAGTAGTCTTTCCACCAGAAATCGACCGACTGGTGGGGCGGCGTGATCTTCGACCCTTCGGGAGGGAACCTGGTCCAGTACTTCTCCCTCGGGTCGAAATCTTCGGACCTCAGCCCCCTCATCTGAGCACCAGAAGCCTTGCCCACGGAGTACCTGCAGCAAATCAAAACCATACAATCAGCACACGCATACACAAAACCCTAAACTCCTCCAAAATCGAAGATTCGGTCGAGATCAATACGCAATGCCCAATTGGAGATTGATCATGAGATCATAATTCTTATGCCCCTTCGAAATGGTCTGTCCCGGCTTCTTCGCTTCCCCTCCTCCCGTCTTCGCCAGCCTATGCGTGGGCGTGGGCGCGGGCGTGTCGGAAGACTTGACACTGCTGTTGCGATACAGCATCATCGACGCCTCCAAGTTGTCGATAATGTCGCAAGTGATGTCCCCGGCCTCGCCGTCGGACTCCCAAATGCATATCCGCGGGAGGCTCTTCTTCTCCCCGGAGCTCCTCCTCGCGTCGAGGAGCGCCGGCACGGGGGGATAGAACGTCCCCGCCAGGAGCTGGTTCTTGCTCCAGCTCCCGATATAGCAGCTCCCGTCGGGCCAGGTGAAGACGCCGGTCCCCTTGGGAGCGCCGTTCTCCCAGTTCCCGTCGTACCGGTTCCCGTTGGACCACACGAGCACGCCGCGGCCGGCGATGGCCCCGCCCCGCCACTCCCCGACGTACTGGTTCCCGCTGCGCCAGACGTAGCGGCCGCGGCCGTCCTGGAGGTTGCGGCGCCACGTGCCCTCGTAGAAGTCGCCGTTGGCGTAGGACTTGGAGCCGTGGCCGTGCTTGCGGTCGGCGGACCAGGAGCCCCGGTAGGTGTCGCCGTCGGGGCCGGTGAACGTGCCGAGGCCCTCCATCCTCCCGGCGCGGAAGTCCCCCTCGAAGGTGGCGCCGGAGGGCCAGGAGAACTTGCCGGAGCCGTCGGCCCTCCCGCGCCGCCACTGGCCCTCGTACATGCAGCCGTCGCGCCAGAGGTACTTGCCCCGGCCGTGGGGGCGGCTCTGGGAGAAGGAGCCTATGTAGAGGTCCCCGTTGGGGAGGAGCCTCTCGACGGCCGCCGGCGCCTCGAGCGGGTTCACTCGGCGGCTGCTCTTCGAGCTGCCGGAGACTTTGGAGGCGCCGGCGGCTTCTGTCTCGTCGATTTGGCGACGCATCGATGATCGTGTGGTGGTGGTTCAGTTTTCTACAGCTCGAGATCCATCTGCTGCTGATGATGATGGAGGAAAGAAGAGATTTTTTTTTTTTTTTTTGGTTGCTGCTGCTGTTGATGATGATGGTGGAGGAAAGAAGAGATTTTTATTTCTGTAGGGGATTGAATTGCTTTGGTTGCTTTATGAACACTAGCCTTAGCCTAGGGAACGCTGCAGTGTCCGCCGCGGCTATAACAGCAGCGCAGTGCTGTGGGAGGAGAAATGACGGAAATGCCCCGCATCTAATCGTCTGGTGTTTTTGTATATATGTCCCTTACATCTTTCTTATTTATATTTTAGGACAATTTGGAGATTACTATTAGGCCTCGTTTGGTTCACGGAAAGGAAATCAATTCCCATGTATTTTCCATAGGGATGGAAAAGTAGAATTTCTATCAAATTTCTTTTTCTATGTTTGGTTGGTGTAGGAAAGGAAAAAGAAATCTGGAAATTGCTGAGAAACCCAATTTCGGGGTGGGCTTTTATGAAATGCCCACCCGCTGGATAAGTTTTATGAAATACCCAGAATTAAGTATTTTCACGTTAAATATTCCAAGGTTCCCTTTTAGATGCCACCCGCTAGAAACTGCTATTTTTATAATATCGAAACTACCCCTCCGCGCGAATTGGTCATCTATATGTATTTGAATTCAAAAAACTCAGATCTGGATTGCGATTTTCGTCTTCTTCTTCTTCACGGGAAATCTGAATTCCATTGCTCTCATATTCAGCAGAGATCGCAAAGATCGTTCGTAGTTCGGTGTATTTTTCTTCAGTCGAACTCAGATCATCGCTCGTCATCATCATCACCATCATCATCATCTTCATCGTGGAGACATTTGAACTCAGATCTTCAATTGTGGAGAGAAGATCTTTCTTCTTCTTTTCCATAAGAATTATCATCGCTTTGAAAGAAGAACGAAACTCTTTATTCCTGAAAAAACTAAATTACACGTTTTAACACTGGAAATGACCATTCTCCGTCTTAATTAGGACGGAGAATGGCATTCTCCGTCTTAATTAGGACGGAGAATGCCATTCTCCGTCCTAATTAACACGGAGAATGACATCATTCTCCGTCCTAATTAAGACGGAGAATGCCATTCTCCGTTTCCGTCTTAATTAGGACCGAGAATGTCATTCTCCGTCTTAATTAGGACGGAGAATGGCATTCTCCGTTTTATTTAAGACGGAGAATGGCATTCTCCGTCCTAATTAACACGGAGAATGGCATTCTCCGTGTTTCTAACACGGAGAATGGTCATTCTCCTGCGTTTTAACACTAGAATGACCATTCTTCGTGATAAATTACACGGAGAATGACATTCTCCGTCCTAATTAAGACGGAGAATGGTCATTCTCCGTTTAATTTAGCACGGAGAATGGCCATTCTCCGTCTTAATTAGGACGGAGAATGCCATTCTCCATTTTATTTAACACGGAGAATGACATTCTCCGTTTCATTTAACACGGAGAATGGCATTCTCCGTGTTTCTAACATGGAGAATGGTCATTCTCCTGCGTTTTAACACTGGAATGACCATTCTCCGTGTAAATTAAGACGGAGAATGTCATTCTCCGTCCTAATTAAGACGGAGAATGGTCATTCTCCGTGTAAATTAAGACGGAGAATGCCATTCTCCTGCATTTTATGGTTAGCTGAAACTTTGGAGGGCCATAACTTTTGACTGGGAGGTCGAAACGAGGTCCCGTTTGTCGCAAAATGAGCGTATCGTCGAGGAGACTGAAAGTAACAGTTTTACAGTTAGACGGCCTTCCGAAATTTTAGATTCGCAAAAAAATGATGTTTGGACCTCCGTTTTAGCACTTTTGTCGTTCGTCCCGGTCTTTCCGAAATTTTTCGACGAGTTTTTGAAGATTTTTGAGGAGAAAACCTAGATTCGAAAGTGAGCAGCGTATGGAAGAAGATGGAGTATTGAAACGTTTTTTTAAGAGCAGTTTTGTGGGTGTTTCCAATAAATTAAAAGGAAGGGCAAAAGGGTCATTTGGAACCCGCTTTGGATAAGTTTCTCTAATTCTGGACACGCGATGAAAGTTTTTTTAGCGGTGGATTTTACATAAAACTTTTTTAGTTTTTGGGCATTTCATAAATCTTATATCATTGTTCCAACAATATCAATATCAAAATAATTATAATGAAGAGTTAATTGGTAAAATAGGTAATAAATCAAGGCTACTTTTGTCATAATGTTTGGTAATTAATGTTGGAAAAAGAGGAGGGAAAATGAATCACATGGGTCATGAGAGGAACCATTTTCCCTCCTAATTTCCCCCATATCAGAAAAGTGTTTTCCAAATTTGTGGCTACCAAACAAAGAAAACGAACGAGTTTCCTTTTCGGATTCCTTGAATCCGTGAACCAAACCAGGCTTAAAGAATTGGAATATTTCTTTTCATTTTATGATATTATGTTTAACTCAGCAAAAATATTGTTTGGGGGAGGGGCTCATATACAAGAAAAATAGATTTAAGGAATTTATATACAAAAAAAGTCCATATAATGAAAGTTGGACAACTGTCTCCTAAATAATGTAATGTAGATGTGGGTGTGTTTGCTGTTGCCTCTTCCTTCCCTCGCCAGTCACTTTCCTCAAAGCGACGGAATCGACTAAGCCTTTTGTCTTTTGTAATATTTTTTTTGGGAATAATAACATAGAACACAACAAAAATAATTAGAGAAATTTTGAGTCGCGCACCCTACTTGCTTTTTCTATATTCAAGGTGTACCTCACTGCTTTACCTTAATGTAAGTCACCTCCCACTTTTGACGGATTCCGTCCAAGACCAACGGTTAACACGTTTGACCGACAATTTTGGACAAAAATACCATCCCCAAACCCAAATCCTAATCCTAATCCTTTCGCTCTACCCCCGCCCAGCCGCTGTCGCGCCGCGCCCCCCCGCCCCGTAGCGGCCACGCACATCACCACCACCACCACCACCACCACTACCACCACCTTCACCTTCACCACCACCACCACTACCTTCACCACCTTCATCAACACCACCACCATCATCTCCGCCCCCCTCCCCGCGCCGCTGCGCTCACTCCCCCGAGGCGCCGCCCACCCCTTCTCCTCCCCCCCCCCCCCCCCCCCCCCCCGCGCTCACAGCCCCCCGCCCACACCTCCCCCCCCCCCCCCCCCACGCATGCGCAGCCCCCCAGCCCACCCCCTCCTCCACAGCCCGCCGCCCACCCCCTCCCCTGCACACCCCCAGCTGAAAGCCCCACCCACCCCCCCTCCCCCCCCCCCCCCCCCGTCCGTGCCCGCGCGCGCCAGCCAGCACCCCCCCTCCGCGCCCGCGCGCGCCAGCCAGCAACCCCCCCTCCGCGCCCGCCAGCAACCCCTCTCGCCGGGCGGCAGCCCCTCCCCCAAACGCCAGCCGGTAGCCCCCTCTCCTTATCGACGTGTGGGTGGGTGCGGAGGAAGGCAGAGAGGAGGAGGACTCGCGGTGGTGACGAGAGGGAGGGGGGGGGAAGGGAAGTTGGGGGTGGTGGAGTAGGGAGGGGGGGAGGAGAGAGAGTCTGTGTGTGTGGGGAGGAGAGAGAGGTGTCGGGGGGGGGGGGGGAGGAGAGAGTGTGTGTGGAAGGGTATTTTTGTCAAATAAAATATGGCAATGGAGTTGACTGCTAATTTTAGACGGTTTCCGTCAAAAGTGGGAAATATCTTACATTGTGGCAATTGTGTGTGGTACACCTTGAAAATAGGTAAAACAAGCGGGATGCTACTCAAAATTTCTCAAATAATTATTCCTACTATGTTCTCCCATACCAAGTTTCTATGGATGGGTAATCCATAATTTTCCCAACAAAAATAAATAACTAATTTGAATATTTATACGAAGATAAAATGGTGTGGATATTTATTTTGGATGGGCCCCAATAAAATCATCCAATAGTGTTAATAACTTTATAGTTTATACCCCTTGCTTGTTAAAGTTAGTTCCTAAATGATTTGTCCCACTATTTACTATTTTAATTTGGAACTAGTGTATATATATATATATATATATATATATATATATATATATATATATATATATATATATATATATATATATATATATATATATATATATATATATATATGTGTGTGTGTGTGTACACGTGCGTTATACGTATTTTTATAGATTATTATTACAAAATTGTTAATTATTTCAGATTTATTAAGACTATTTAGGAAGACTAAAAGACAACTAGCTTAATTATTCTAAATTTATTATTATATTAATATATTATGCATATTTAAGAAGATCAAAGAACACATTCCATAATTACCTAGCTGCTGTTATTATCTTTAATCAATAATTTTAATTAATAAATAAATGCAAGGGTATATTTGGAAAAAAAAAGTTTTACGATGAAGTTCAAGTTTTTTGGTTATATAGTATAGTAGTATAGATAGATATACCCTTGCTTGTTAGAGGAGTTAAACTTTGATACAGCCGGCTGTATCAAAACTTTGATACAGCCGGTGTATGACAGGTGGGCCCCCCTATATATATTTGGTTACACGGTTTACGAAAAAATAGGAGGGGCCCACCTGTCATACACCCGGCTGTATCAAAACTTTGATACAGCCGGCTGTATCAAAGTTTTCTCCCTTGTTAGAGTTAGTTCGTAAATGATTTGTCCTACTATTTACTATTTTAATTTGGATCTAGTATATATGCACGTGGGTTGCACGTATTTCTATATATTATTGTTAAAAAATTGTTATAATTATTCTAGTATTTTAAATTTATTATTATATTAATATATCATGCATATTTATGAAGACCAAATGACATCTCCCATAATTACCTAACCGTCCTTATTATCTTTAGTCAATAATTTTAATTAATAAATACATGCAATGGTATATTTGGAAAAAAAAAATTTACGGTGAAGCTCAAGTTTTCTCCTTATATAGTAGTATAGATTAATAATTTTAATTAATAAACATATGCAAATGTATATTTGAAAATAAAATTTTTACGGAGAAGTTCAAGTTTTTCTCATTTGTATAGTAGTATAGATAAGTTTCATACATATATTTTAATAGTTAACTATTTATTTATTGACATGTATATATACTGTCTATATCAAGTGGCAAGTATGTTGGAAATTTTCTAGTAGACAATGATCAAATCTCACATCCAACTATAATTTTTTAACACAATTTCTTAGAAAATTTCTTTCAGACCTAAACTCGAGTGCAAAATTATGTTTTGATAATGAATTTTTACTTTAATTAATCAATATCATGTGTTACTCCTAATTTAATTATAATCCCCGCGTTGCACTCGTGACCCGTGAGAGAGAGATTCTAGACGAGAAAAAGGATTAAAAGAGTTCCATTTTTAATAGTAAATGCTAGGGTGAGTATTATTCGATTTTAGAGCAAAAATTGAAACGAAGATATGGTTCGATTTCAAAAAAAAAATCGGTCCGATTTCGATTTTCAAAATACAATTTTTTTTTTTTCGGTTTCGATCCAAAATCGAACCCGAATAAGAATTACATAATTATGTAAATATTTTTAATTTAAAAATGTCTACATTTTAAAACTACATTTCTATGTATGTGCTTTGAATTCCAACTTTTATTATTTAACAAATAGTCCAACTTTATGCGTAACTTTGAAATTCAGTGTGTATAAAAATTATAATTTTTAATATAATTTGGCCAAGATTTTCACTTTGGGTCCCACTTATTAATTTTAACCGAACAAATCGAATAAACCGAATTTATTATTCGGTTCCGTTCGGTTCGATTCGTTTTCGGTTTTGGCTAATTCGATTCGGTTTCGGTTTTGAATTTTTAGAATTTCAGTTTATTCGGTTTTGATTAATTCGACTTGGTTGAAACTGAATAAACTCAATGCTCACCAATAGTCAATGCTCTATGTAGCAGCGCAACACTGCTTTCCAAAGTCTTGCATTAGTTTCTCAAAACGGATCGACGAGGAGACAACTGCTAATGATTCCGGAAAAATATTTTCATGTCAAATATGGCTTCACCGAACTATTATTTGTGATTTTCTAATGTTCTGTCCTTAACAAGTCACTAATAGTTGCAATGGTGCAGATAAAATGCAACAAAGATTTCAACAATTAATGGGCGAACATAATATCAAAAGGATCAAATATGCAGAAGCTTGTGTCAAGGTATGTGTCGAGGATCATGTCATAGCCCGTGTAAGAAGAGGTCGTGTCAAGAAAAAAGATTAAAAAAATCACACACAAACCTAAATAAAAAATCTTAGAAAAAAATATTTTCAAATCTAAATTATTTTGAGGTTTGCGAGAACGTGACAATCTTATTCTACGTTATTCGTAACATTTTTTAAGATGCATATTGTAAAATTTGGACTATTTAGCGGCTTCAAAATAATGTTATAATGGGACACGTGACATTATTTGAAACGTTTGTATTTAAATTTTTATGAGACGAACTTTCATGGAATATATGATGAAAAAGAGCAAAAATATGATTATAACCTACTTACAACGGTCTCTGTGTCATTTTTCAATTGGGTCTCCACTTTTCCTTTAGGATAAAGAGAAGAGAGACCCAATTAGCAACTGTTAGTAGGGGTGAGCATTAGGGGTGCAACTCGGACGGGTTGGGTCGGGCTTGAGGTCAACCCGAGTCCAACCCAATGAATCATAAGCCTAGCCCAAGTCCAAGTCCAACCCAACCTCGGGTTCAACATATGAAGCCCAAGACCAAGTCCGGAGGATCGGTTGGGCTCGTGTTGGGTCAGGTCGGATCGGGTTTATTGGGCTCTAATAAAATACTTGAAATAATTTTAAACATAAGTAATATTAAAAATATAATCAAATAGCAATCAAGCCTTGGTCATTACAAAATACAAACCGAAATAAGATTTATGATAAGGAGTTGAAGAGCTTAGGTGAAAAAATTTAGGATTTAATATATATATCCGGGTTTCGGGTTCTTCGGGTAACCCGACACATGAACCCGAGCCCAACCCGTTTTTTGATCGGGTTCAAATATTTTAACCCGAACCCAAGTCCGAACCCGAGTATCTTCAACCCTAATCCAACCCATTAACGAGTTTACCCAATCGGGCTCGGGTTTAGCCCACCCAAGTTGCACCCCTAGTGAGCATATAACGGTTGAAAACCAAAAACCGGACCGAACCGAACCGAACCGAAATATGATAAACGGTTCGGTTTTTCGGTTATCGGTTCGGTTTTCAGTTTAAAATTTTGAAATAACAGTTCGGTTTTCGGTTCTTGATCCGAGTAACCGAACCAAAAACCAATTTATATTTAGTAATTTATCAAACTACCCCTCAATCTATATATACTAATATTTTTTAACCCTTAACTGAGCGCACTTTCTTCTCTTATTCTGTGTCGGTACTTCTTTGAGTACTCTCTCTCTACCCTCAATCTATATATACTAATATTTTTTACTTTATATAATATAATAATTCATAAATACAATAAGGACATTTTTAAAAAAAAATGTTATTTAAATAGGCTCGTTTTGCTAAAAAATTGGAGGCCCGACACATTGGCCCATGAAACCGAACCAAATGAAAACTAAACCAAATTAATTCAGTTCGGTTTTGTTCGGTTTTTAAAAAAAAGGGTTGGTTTTCGATTTTAAAAAATATGGTTTTTCGATTTTCAGTTTAAACCGAACCGAACCGAACCGTTGCTCATGTCACGCCCCGCTCCCGTAGGAGCGATCGTCCTCGCTAAGGCGTGATGCCGCACGGGCCTAGGTTGCGCCCGTGCAAGGCCAAGTCCAGAAACGGCCGATTTGAGTCTAGGCCACAGAGTCGCACAGAGTGTCCCCATTTGCAGCGGAAGTAAAAATGAACACAAGTAGAATACGAAATCAAACTCTTTATTGAATTTCACGAAGTTTACAAGCGGCGCTAGGCCGATATTACAAATCGCTCAAGCTCTCTCTCTGAAACATAAAAGGCGTGCCAAGTGGCTTACAAGATGGAATGATACATGGCGATGTTCCGATACATTATGTCCTGTATAGGGTGCTTCAGCTTCTTGCAACGTTCCAAGGCCCCAGAGTTGGCTCCGCGCCTTGACACGTTCGATGGAAGCTCCGCACCCGCCGGCGTCTCCTGCTATCCTGCAAGCATACTGTGGGGTTATCAGTACATTGTTATGCACTGGTGGGGAGGCTAGCTCGCCCACAACGCCATCATTACCAAACACGTTGCATTTACTTTTGTGCACCGACTATCATTCATTGTCTTTCTAATCTTGCCTTAGGGTCAATTTCATGGCACATATCCTGACCTATCTCGTGTTACTGATTTCAAGTGTCGTATGGAAATACATGCACGACTTACCCATACTTACCGTCCGGCCTTCCCTGTCCAAGTAAACCAAGTTAGTCAACAACAATTAACATGAAGTAGCTTGACGTGATTCATATAAACATTCAATGTTACGGGCGAGTCTATGTCTCGGGTTCTAGCACGTCGTGGGCACGTTCTAGTGTTACGTTTCGAGCATGTTCAGGAGGCACATTTCAAGCATGTTCAGGGTGGTACATTTCAAGCATGTTCGGGCATGTTACGTTTCGAGCATGTTCATGTTCGGGATGTTACTTTTCAAGCATGTTCAAGAGTGTTATATTTCGGGCATGTTCATGTTCAGGATATTACACTTCAAGCATGTTCTGGAGACACTTCATTTAGTTTACTTAGACTACTTTGATTTCAATGCAAGAACTTGCACGTGGATTGCCACCAGCATAGTCCACTTAATCTACATGCACGGGTCGCTGGCTTCACAAGCCATTTAGGACATTCCCCTGTGGCAATTCTCAACTTAGCGTAGGGTGATGGCTGGTACACCCCGTTAAGTCTCTTGAATATACCCTCCTACTTACGTCTCTTGGTGCCCAAGCCCGCACCCAAGCAGCCCGTAAGCGCCGTTGATTCTGCCTAGGCCGGCCACGGTTTACCCCCCCAACGCCTGTGCCGCAGAATCCTTCCACACGACGGCCACGGTATTCCCCCCCATCGCCCGTGCCGTTTGTCCACGACCATTTCGTATTGTCTTGTCATTTTAACTTAGCGGCTATCTCCGAGCCGTAGGCTAACCCTTAGCCATAATGCGTTAACGACCAGGTTGGCGTCCGTACAGCGCGGGTAGCGAGCCCCGTTGCACGTGCCCGTCACACCTGTCGCTAGCGTCTTCCAAGTCTTATCTTTTATGCCATAATGCGTTAACGACCAGGTTGGCGTCCGTACAGCGCGGGTAGTGAGCCCCGTTGCACGTGCCCGTCATACCTGTCGCTAGCGTCTTCCAAGTCTTATCTTTCATGAATTCTTTCTTTCATTTCATTCTTTCACTTGTTCGTATGTTCATTCATGTTTTCACGTATTTATTCATTCGTTGATTCATTCATTCACGCATTACGCAACTCCCAGTGCGGGAGTCGCCTTGGCGACCCATCGGTCCCATAGCCTTTCAATGTTGCTATACTATACTCGGAACGACTATGTTGATAGTCTTCCCATTTCATTGTTGTAATCCATTCATGGTTTCATTGTTGAACGCGTACGGGACTTGAACATAAGCTTGTGCCGTAGCACGAGCGTAGAGCGCGGGCGAGAGTTTCTATATTTGCCGAGTTCTTTTCCATGTTCTAAACAAGCATGCAAGATGGGATTATTCCCTTAGCTAGGTGCGTTGAGTCATTTATTAGCATGCAAGATGTTATCGCCTAGCGATTCTCGTGAATGTGTCCGTTTTGTTATGTGTCTAGGCTAAGCAGTGACGGGTTCATCGGAGCCACCCACCTTAGCGATGTTCGCATCGGCCGAGCGATCCTCCGAGCGCGCCTTTGCAAGTCTAAGTCTGGATTCTTCTTGACGGGCCAATGCAAGTCTTGCATCGATTTGCATCGATACTTCATCGGGTCGAGGCAACTCTTCGGGTCGACGGCTCGTTTGAGTCGTTGCACTCGCCGTTTGGAATCGGCGTTCCGCTAGGGCGGAGCGGGTCACTACATAATACACCACTCAAAATAAGTCTCGTCCTCGAGACTTTCTGAGTGCAGGTCATCCTACCATTTCTTAACTCGTGTTTTCGTGTTTCTTAGACAATTTCATCGAGCGGTCCTATCGTTCGACGACATCGAACCATACTTGATATCTTTCTAAGTTCCGTGTCACACGCGTTGGGTCGATTTTATTGAATAGCCTTTCATTCATTTTAGAGTTGATTGTACTTATTCAATTCGAGCATTTCTTCGTCTTGGTTGCCATTTCGACGTGTCATGGAACTGGAATGGTTATACGAGGCACATTGTAATTCGTCAAATACGAGGGTCGCAGGCTAAGGCAAATTCACTTTACATTCATCTCGGTCATCGAGATGACCCGACTCGCTTCTCAAGCGTTCTCGTTCATGAAATCAGTATGATTTCTTCTTAGCGGGGTCGACCAGTCAAGTAAATTCTCGTCCAATTCAAGACCAAGTATTGCACTATCGTCGAGCATAACTTTCTATCAATGCTTCACTTTGTTATACCAACTTTTACTAGCACGATTTCACGTTCACGATACTCGTTCACTCCCCAAGTCGTGCTAGAACTCAACGTATCACTTGGTTGGATCGTGCACGCATTCCAAGCGTCCCTAAAATGCATGCATTCAGCCAAGCCGCAGGATAGTGAGTTTGTCATTCTCACTCGAGTCGCATCGTGCACATACTCAAGCGTCCCTGAAATATATGCATGTCAGCCAAGTCTCGTGAGTAGGGTTTCCTACATTCGTGATTCATGCTATCCATTCATGCCAATCCTCAAGATCAATCCTTTGATTGCTAACACATGGAACAGGGGCGTCTCGCCTAACCGCTAGGCCATCTTTTTCGAGGCTAAGTCAATGTCAGGATTGGAATCATAGTTCCCCAACAATAATGCCAACACTGACCCCAATCCTAGGGTCAAACCAAAGTCGGTAGTACGGGATTTTCTACCCAAGCTTGCGTCACTCAGATTTCTAAACATCGAGCGCGATCACCTATTCTCGTCAAGACATTCGCCGCGTATATCCGAATTCATTCTGATCACATACTTCACTTATATCCATTCTTTCCAATTCATGTATTCGATCACGAGTTCGTCTAGCTTGACAATACGTTGCGCCCCAATCTCACGCGAGTCCGATTATCCACGGTGGTTCATGAATCACCATGCAACGCTCTCGCGGAATAATCATTCTCATCGGGGCGTAACTCTTGCTTACGTCTAGACTGATTCATTCTCGATACGCGGATTGGACCTACTCAATCCTCAAACTTCATCATTCAAGCACACCGAATCATTCTCAAGTCATCTTCGCGTCAAACCACAAGTCGAAGCAATCGTATTGCCACGCCGTGCAAGTTTGATCACCCCCGCTGGATGAATCACCATACCAGCGCTCACGCGGAGTGATCGCCCTAATCGGCGCGACGCATGTGCGAGGCTGGAGTTGCGCTCGCATAAGACAAGAATGTCGACGTTGGAGTTATCGTCGAAGTAAATCCAAGCATTTCATTTCATCCAAGTCAAGATTTCAATTCGACAGTCCGACCGTCATTCATTCAACCAGAAATCCTCGAGTCACGTCTATATTTTCCTTGACACGTTTTAATACCCCGAGTATAGCATCCAACGGAACAATGACATTTGCACGATCGTCATTCGCCGAGTCAGAGTACCCCCGAGTTATCGCATATCGATCTTTGATACGCCTCAATACCATCGACGATATGCGTAACCTGACGATCTTCCTTTGCAACCAATTTCGAGTCATGCGACGATGCCGTTGTCCGAGTTGGATATTCCACCATTTCTCCCGATACTCAAGATCAAGTTCAGTCGCTTTTCCTCAAAGCTCGTTTCAAGATCGTTATTCAAAACTCAAGTCACATTTCATTCGCATCAATTCGATGTCGCACGCACGTTCCTCTAAGTTTCCTCGATCAAGACCATTTATTTTCATCCATCGTTCCGAATCATTTCTAACACGCGTTACCCATTCACAAGTTGTCCGAACGATATCTCGTTCGGGACACACGAAGTCACGATCAACTAAGCGTGACACGTTCTAAAGCTTTGCGCGACCGCATCGCTTCGCCGACATACTCGTTCTATCCGTAATTCCTTTAGTCTCGCTCGAACAATTTCTATAACGTCCATACACCACTCAGGGTTCGAGCCACTCGACTAGTCGCTGACACTCATTCTTATTCTTCTTCGAACCTATCACATACACCACTCGGGTTCAAGCCATACGGTCTAATCCTCAATCACGTTCGCGCCATGCACTAAGATATCCTTCAGATTCGTTCGACGAATCTCTAGCGTACTCGCTTACGTCATCTCAACGTACTAAGTCGTTCACACGAGTCCTCAAAATCCAAGTCAATCATTCGCGTACGCCTAAGCGTTAACTCGATAGCGTTTCTATCGATATACACTAAAAGTGTATCTCCGTTCTCGATCGAGCGATACTTGATATCGCCCGCAACCCGATTGCACCCAAGAGTCGAGGTGCGCGACACGCGGACTAAGTTGTACCGCTTAACCATCCCGCATGGACTATATTCATGTTTTGCGCGCTCAGTTGCTAGGGTCAACGCAAGACTAGTTAGGCACGTACGAGACATGTTAACTTTGCATGTGTTCTCAATCGAGTCATGTTTAACGTCGTTCGGCACAAAGGCCTTCGCCTATCGATCCCGTGCAACCGAGTACTTGTACGAGCTTTTGAAAGTATTAGACTTATTGTATGGAACATCCCAAGGCACAGCGAGAGAGAGCGTATACTTCTTTTCTTCCAACCGAGCTTTCAAAACTGAGATAATCGAAATGAAGTCCAAGGACGTAAAGCCGTGCTCTGATACCAATCTGTCACGCCCCGCTCCCGTAGGAGCGATCGTCCTCGCTAAGGCGTGATGCCGCACGGGCCTAGGTTGCGCCCGTGCAAGGCCAAGTCCAGAAACGGCCGATTTGAGTCTAGGCCACAGAGTCGCACAGAGTGTCCCCATTTGCAGCGGAAGTAAAAATGAACACAAGTAGAATACGAAATCAAACTCTTTATTGAATTTCACGAAGTTTACAAGCGGCGCTAGGCCGATATTACAAATCGCTCAAGCTCTCTCTCTGAAACATAAAAGGCGTGCCAAGTGGCTTACAAGATGGAATGATACATGGCGATGTTCCGATACATTATGTCCTGTATAGGGTGCTTCAGCTTCTTGCAACGTTCCAAGGCCCCAGAGTTGGCTCCGCGCCTTGACACGTTCGATGGAAGCTCCGCACCCGCCGGCGTCTCCTGCTATCCTGCAAGCATACTGTGGGGTTATCAGTACATTGTTATGCACTGGTGGGGAGGCTAGCTCGCCCACAACGCCATCATTACCAAACACGTTGCATTTACTTTTGTGCACCGACTATCATTCATTGTCTTTCTAATCTTGCCTTAGGGTCAATTTCATGGCACATATCCTGACCTATCTCGTGTTACTGATTTCAAGTGTCGTATGGAAATACATGCACGACTTACCCATACTTACCGTCCGGCCTTCCCTGTCCAAGTAAACCAAGTTAGTCAACAACAATTAACATGAAGTAGCTTGACGTGATTCATATAAACATTCAATGTTACGGGCGAGTCTATGTCTCGGGTTCTAGCACGTCGTGGGCACGTTCTAGTGTTACGTTTCGAGCATGTTCAGGAGGCACATTTCAAGCATGTTCAGGGTGGTACATTTCAAGCATGTTCGGGCATGTTACGTTTCGAGCATGTTCATGTTCGGGATGTTACTTTTCAAGCATGTTCAAGAGTGTTATATTTCGGGCATGTTCATGTTCAGGATATTACACTTCAAGCATGTTCTGGAGACACTTCATTTAGTTTACTTAGACTACTTTGATTTCAATGCAAGAACTTGCACGTGGATTGCCACCAGCATAGTCCACTTAATCTACATGCACGGGTCGCTGGCTTCACAAGCCATTTAGGACATTCCCCTGTGGCAATTCTCAACTTAGCGTAGGGTGATGGCTGGTACACCCCGTTAAGTCTCTTGAATATACCCTCCTACTTACGTCTCTTGGTGCCCAAGCCCGCACCCAAGCAGCCCGTAAGCGCCGTTGATTCTGCCTAGGCCGGCCACGGTTTACCCCCCCAACGCCCGTGCCGCAGAATCCTTCCACACGACGGCCACGGTATTCCCCCCCATCGCCCGTGCCGTTTGTCCACGACCATTTCGTATTGTCTTGTCATTTTAACTTAGCGGCTATCTCCGAGCCGTAGGCTAACCCTTAGCCATAATGCGTTAACGACCAGGTTGGCGTCCGTACAGCGCGGGTAGCGAGCCCCGTTGCACGTGCCCGTCACACCTGTCGCTAGCGTCTTCCAAGTCTTATCTTTTATGCCATAATGCGTTAACGACCAGGTTGGCGTCCGTACAGCGCGGGTAGTGAGCCCCGTTGCACGTGCCCGTCATACCTGTCGCTAGCGTCTTCCAAGTCTTATCTTTCATGAATTCTTTCTTTCATTTCATTCTTTCACTTGTTCGTATGTTCATTCATGTTTTCACGTATTTATTCATTCGTTGATTCATTCATTCACGCATTACGCAACTCCCAGTGCGGGAGTCGCCTTGGCGACCCATCGGTCCCATAGCCTTTCAATGTTGCTATACTATACTCGGAACGACTATGTTGATAGTCTTCCCATTTCATTGTTGTAATCCATTCATGGTTTCATTGTTGAACGCGTACGGGACTTGAACATAAGCTTGTGCCGTAGCACGAGCGTAGAGCGCGGGCGAGAGTTTCTATATTTGCCGAGTTCTTTTCCATGTTCTAAACAAGCATGCAAGATGGGATTATTCCCTTAGCTAGGTGCGTTGAGTCATTTATTAGCATGCAAGATGTTATCGCCTAGCGATTCTCGTGAATGTGTCCGTTTTGTTATGTGTCTAGGCTAAGCAGTGACGGGTTCATCGGAGCCACCCACCTTAGCGATGTTCGCATCGGCCGAGCGATCCTCCGAGCGCGCCTTTGCAAGTCTAAGTCTGGATTCTTCTTGACGGGCCAATGCAAGTCTTGCATCGATTTGCATCGATACTTCATCGGGTCGAGGCAACTCTTCGGGTCGACGGCTCGTTTGAGTCGTTGCACTCGCCGTTTGGAATCGGCGTTCCGCTAGGGCGGAGCGGGTCACTACAGCTCACCTCTTACTAGTCCCTTGTATGAGCAATGTAAGCCCATGGTTATAAATTGTATTTTTTGATGGAAAAAACAATCATGGGTGTAACTATTACACATTAGTGATGAATCTAGTGACTGGTCTAGAAAATTTTTTGGTGACAAAAATAATTGTTTAAGGAGCATCATATCATTATATAAAATTTATGTAAAAATAGAAAATAATATGATTAACAAGTTTTAAATGGATGATCGCTTGAGTAAACCTTATATAGTTAACAAAGTATTATTTAACCAAATTAGCAAACTCTGAGGAAACCTTATATTATTTAACCAAATGAGGTAAATAACTATCTAAAATACATAAAAGTAAAGTTGAATATATAGTTAACAAAGTATATATAAATTTATATATAGAAAAATTGAAAAAATCGAGATAAACACGGCCCTCTCCCGAGAATGGATCCGTCCATGGCCGAAACCTACCAAACCTAGCACCACTATTCACTGTTGCGAGTGACAATTAGGTCAGATTGGGTTCCAATAAGTTCAGGTCCGACTCCATATATTTAGGCTGAACACGGAACCGATCAATTTAGGTCTGGTCTATAATATGGGTCATTGAACCAGAGCTGTTAATATTAATATTATAGATTATTAATATTTCCTATGTTAATAATATGTATTTGTAAAATTATTTATCATAAATGGAAGTTACCATATTAATTTACCTCCATGTCAGTAATTTAAAAAGGTTAAACGGGTTGCCAGCAGATTTAGACCGTAGTCCTAGGCCGCGGGGAGGGGGAGGGGGACGTCTGCGTGCAGCCATTTTCCACGGGCCAAAAGGAATTTCCGTAATATTAATATGGGATGAATCAGAATATTAATATTTGCCCAAAGCCGCCACCCATACTAGAGGATAAATCGGAAGAATCAACTTAAAACATCAATTTCATGCCTTAAATGTGTGAGAGAAAAAAATAAGAGAAAAATGAGATGTATAGTGAATTCCTTGTGTGCTAGTGAATCGCTTGGGGAGCATCCCTCAAGTATAGTAGTTGAAAATTGTTGCATTTTCCAAGAAGGTACAGATGTACAAACTAATGTCGTTCTCTTATGTTTTTTTTTTTTTTTTTTTTTTTTTTTTTTTTTTTTAAAGGGAAAAAAGATATCTCGTGTTTTGGATATGTGCAAAACTTGAAATTGGGCCTAAATATGGGTTTAAAGCTGGACTAGAAGGCCTTGTAAGAACTTTTGTTGGATTCTGAGGTCTAAAACAAGGCTGGGCCTCTTTTAGGTCTTACTGTGAGGACACGATAGATTTGGAATACATATGATATTTGTGACAATATGGTAATATTCATAATGACGAAATATGCTATCACGGAAAAAATACTATTAGTGACAGTGACAAGTTTTACTTATAAGAGTCGAAAATTTCTATGACGCTATATTTTTTGTCGTCACTTGTCTTTTACCTACGGAAGTATATGCAATTAAGATATGTCGTCATTGAACTCGTCATGAAAGATATGTTGTGACACGTTTCACACATATTGTGACAATTTAACATGTCACAGAAACCCAAATTTCGTGTGGTGAAATAATTAAAATGTACAAAAATCATCAATATTACAAATTACAAAGACTCTAACCCTGATAGATGAAGGATTTGGTTAGGCAAGAGCCTTATAAATAGTTGGACCGCTACCTAGCAAGCACAACACTCAAAAAATCTGGACGGTGCCATCTCGAACAGTAGGTACCGGATGCAATCTGGAGTCTGGACACTCCAAATTGTCACTGATGGTGCCATCTCAAACCCATGGTTGTTTAGAAAAGAATTAAATAAAACATTGAAAGAAAAAAAATATTGTACTTTTCTCTCACACTTTTCCACGAAAAATCTCTCCTACGGAAAAAATAAGTAAAACGGTCTCTCCCTCCCTCAACAAATGTGTCCATGAAGATTTTTCTCCTTTCAAGTTTCTAACGTCTTTTATTTTGTCTTATGAAGTTTCTTATATTATTTTTTTTAAATATTGGAAAGAAGTGCATAAGTGGAGGAGATTACAAAATAAATATATCTTGTTACTTGTAAATAAAATAATAAAAATTATATAGAGAGATAAGGGACTCATTTTTTGGACATGTCTAGGATCTCCAAATTGTTAGAGTCGGCCCTGCTTGCTATCTTATTGTAGTGGTTCTTTCTGCCTATCATCTTAAGTGGGTTTCTACAGTCGGTCTTGGTGTTTATGAGGAAAAAAAAATACTAGTCTCTACTGTAAGTTTATTGGATTTTCTGTTTAGTATTTTGTACTTTATCTATTGCTTCCTATTCATTTAGATTTTGAGGATGCTGTTGACGGTCTACATATAGCTCATGGTTGTTTGATGTCTTCTATTTTAGGGTTCTGTTTGACAGTTTTTTAGGGTGTTTTTGAGAAGTTGAAGTCTAAGGGTACTGTTGACAATTTTGAGGGTACTTTTTGATAGTTTAATAGCCCAATTCTAGTATGTATTTGCATCTATTTCGAAAAAAAAAATGTAAGATTCTGGTACGTAATATATATATTTTTTGGGCTTGGATTGAATGATATATTTAATTCGTAATGAATGCATTAAGAGTTACTTAAATTGATATCTTGAATATATCCTTGTTGTGTCTGAGATATATGGAGTTTTTTTGTTTTAAATCGAACAAAAATCGAGCAGTATTGAAAAAATTCTTAATACAGCCAATTATAAATAACAAGGACCATTTAAACTCAACTGTAAATATAACGACATAGAGAAAATCGGAATTGATAAATGGCCCACGGTTTCTGCTCGCGGACGTGACTGCGGGCCTACGTGGCCGAATCCCATTTGTCCTCCTTATTTGCGTGGAGACCACCGTCGGTAGACCTATCAATAGAAGGCTGCCGTGTAACCCCGCTTTCCTGTAATTATCAAATTCTGTATTTTTGGTATTTTATAATTTTTGAACGTATTTTATCTATATTTTTTTTTTGACATTAATATTCTGTTGCATCATATTAGGATTATTTTGGTGGCTATGAAATTATTAATGATTTGATAAATTGGATGGTTATTTAGGAGAACAATTCAAATTTTGGTTCTAAATTATTTTCCTCTATTTCTTTTTCCTTTTTCAGGTTTGTAACAAACTTTCCTAACCACCTAACAAGATCCTAACAGAATTTATGGTATTTATGCAAATAGCACATAAGTGGGGGGCCTCAATGTAATTAGTCATTTATTTTCTCTTCCTATTTAAGTGAGTGAGGAGAGAGAGTTGAGCACTGTGCTCATTTCTCTTCAGCCAAACTCAGTTCGAGCTCCTCCCATTCCCAGCCTCTTCTTCCCCAATTTATTCTTCAAACCCTAACCCTAATTCTTGAGGGCATGGCGATGGTGGCTAGCAGCTCTTTGAGCGGTGGCGACTTGGCTATATTCTCCGACGATCGGCTACGGTGGCGGTGGCGATGGCAGCAACCTCGGCGAGGAAGCACTCTGTTCCGGCGATCCTCCGATACTCAGGCGATTCTCTCTTCTCCAGCGACGGCGCTCGGCCGTGCGATCTCCGGTGGCAGACGAGTCATCTCCTCGGTGACTACTAGTGGTGGCTAGGCGCCGATCTCCTTCTTCTCGATGGCACGTCGAGCGATGTCGACTGTACTACTTCTTCCTCCGGTGATCCTTGCGTCGGCGAGGACATGAAGCTCAGTTTCTTCATTGAGTTTGTCGAGCTCGATCGAAATCCGATAAGAAGAGATCAGCACCTTGAGCTATTTTTGATTCTGCATGAATCATTCTTCGATCTGTTTTCTGAATCAATCCTTCTTCTCGTCAAACAAATTCTCGTGTAGGAATCCTGTTCTGATTGAGTCGAACAACCAAGATTCTTCGCCTTCGTCAAGAACGATGAACCGACGGTGTGTAGTGATTAATTCTCCTTGCTAATTTGGATCAGAATAATAGATCGGTAGATCGATTGGTTCCGTCGAGGATCAACGTTGGCTTGATCGAATCGTTTGGTGAGTATAGTTTTGTGATCCTTCTTTATGAGTTCTGATACATACCTAGGAGAGCTGAGTGTTGCCTTGGTAGTGCTCTACTCCTGCAGTGCCTAATTGATACGTACCCAACTCATGGCTCACTGACATTGGACACAATGATGATACAAGGAGTGTCCAGTGTAGCATCAGAGCTTAGTATCAGTAACATCAGAGCTTGGTATCAGCTCATCCTCTGTTTACTTTCCAATATTAGACAGTTATAACTGTCATTCTACCAGCCAGCTCACTTGGCCAGCACATCATCCAGCTCATCATCTGCTCATTACACTAACCAATCAGTGAGTAGCTGTGACCAACAATTGCCACCTCAGCCAAGAGCCACATGCTGCTATAAATAGGAGAAAAGAGAGCAGATGAGTATGGAAATATTTCTATTCTCTTTTACTTTACTTTTGAATTTGCAATTTTACTTACCAATTGTAATTCCTGTATTTCCAATTTCAGCTCAATAAACCCTAGAATTTCTCAATTTCTTCTTCCTTCTCTACTCAAAATTCTGCAATTTCATGGCTTACGTGAATGTTTTCACTCCTCTTCATGGTCTTCTTGGAAGAGGACCTCATCAATTGGTATCAGAGCGCTTGGATCCAGTGAGAGAAGGGAGCTCCAGCCATGGCGAATCGGGAGGGGCCATTTCTGATGGACGACGAACTTCTGGGAATGAAGATCGGTTCTTCTCCATTGAAGTTACTCGAGGAGCTATGTCAGGTACAACCCTAGATCTCAGTGGTCGTTTCGACCAGTTGTTGTCTCGATTTGATAAAGTCGAGAAGATGTTAGAAGAACTGACCAGATCTAGAAAGGATTCTGAGAATCCAAATCCAAATCATGGTCTATCACCACCATTACAAACGCCAGTGGCTGCACCAAGTCCTTTCTCTTCCATTCAGATGTCTCTGCACAAAGAACATGAGACAAGGATCAAGATATTAACTGCAGCATTTCAGAAATATAAAGCAAAAAGGGATTCAAAATCAATTGAAGAGCAAATCCAGGTAGCACCTACTTTGCAGCCATCCTTGGTGCAAGTAACTCTGCAGTTAAACCCTATTCCTCAGGAAAAACTAAGCAATGTTGAGTATAGTGCTGAATCTTACATCAGTGAAGAGTCAAATAAAGAAGCTACAAAGGAAGTCCAACCTCCGGCCACTCATACAGGAACTGGCACAATTAAAGCTGTTGATCCCTTAGCATTTGAGGTCCAGTATGAGAGCTGTACTAACAAGAATGACAAGTCTGTGAAAGACTTGATGAAGCTACTGTTCAGGAGTGCTCTCCTTACATCTGGTTTCAGCCTTGTCGACCCCAACACCTTTGGTAATAGGAGTGTTTCATTGGAGAAAAAACCAGAGTCAATTGAGTTTATGATTTCCTCAACAAGGGATGAAGTTTCTGCTCTCCAATCTCAGACTGCTTACAGGATATGGGATCCAGGAAGTCACAAATTGGTACTGCAAGCAGTGAGTAAAACAAACCCTCATATTTCCAGAGAGCATGTATGTACTATGGATGAACTGTCATTTGACCTTGGTGATAGCTGGCTAAGATGCTTCCCTGAAAGTTTTATATCAATAGAACTATCTAACCTTGCAAACATCAATTCAGAAGTTAAGTTTGATGCTTCGGGGAGGCTTGTGGCTAGGTGCAAGTCACTAAAGGTCCTAAAAGTGAATAAGGATGTCTCCATAAAGCAGCTGCAGATGGTACTTGTTAGAGTTCCTCATCTTACTGAGCTTGGAACAGGTTCATTTTTCCAAGATTGTATGGTTCTAGCAGAGGCCCAACTAGAAAGTGAATTCATTAAAGGTAATATGATAGAGAGACCCTTGGGTGAGTGTTTCTTTAGCCAAGCTACAAAGAAGGGGACTGATGAGAACACCAGCCTTGTAACCTGCAAACATGGTTTGTTCTTTTGGGTATGGGACCCCGGTTCAACCATACATAGAGAAGGATGCAGCTGCAATATGTTCAGTAGAGAAGAACTGCAGATGGCATGGGATCCAGGTATACCTATCTTTTTGGTTCTTCAAACATCAAATTGTAAAGAGCATCAAGAGGCATCATTATTCAGTATAAGGGATGTCAAGCTCAATAAATGCTATCATAATAGAAGACAGTTCAATGTTTCAACCTATGCAAAGAACTGTCATCAAAACAATGTGTTAGAAGGTTTCATGAAGACCATATGGGATCCAGGATCGAAAGCATTTCTACCTTGACCTTGAGACAAGGTCAATTTAAAGGGGTGGGTATTGATACATACCTAGGAGAGTTGAGTGTTGCCTTGGTAGTGCTCTACTCCTGCAGTGCCTAATTGATACGTACCCAACTCATGGCTCACTGACATTGGACACAATGATGCTACAAGGAGTGTCCAGTGTAGCATCAGAGCTTAGTATCAGTAACATCAGAGCTTGGTATCAGCTCATCCTCTGTTTACTTTCCAATATTAGACAGTTATAACTGTCATTCTACCAGCCAGCTCACTTGGCCAGCACATCATCCAGCTCATCATCTGCTCATTACACTAACCAATCAGTGAGTAGCTGTGACCAACAATTGCCACCTCAGCCAAGAGCCACATGCTGCTATAAATAGGAGAAAAGAGAGCAGATGAGTATGGAAATATTTGTATTCTCTTTTACTTTACTTTTGAATTTGCAATTTTACTTACCAATTGTAATTCCTGTATTTCCAATTTCAGCTCAATAAACCCTAGAATTTCTCAATTTCTTCTTCCTTCTCTACTCAAAATTCTGCAATATCATGGCTTACGTGAATGTTTTCACTCCTCTTCATGGTCTTCTTGGAAGAGGACCTCATCAAGTTCCTGAGAATTTCCTTGAAAGAACATTCAGATTTCTCTAAGTGTTCGTTTTGTTCTTATGCTCTGCCTCTGTTTGGCATAATGTCTAAACAGGGTTTCAAGTTATTTTCGGACACAAGGAGACTGTATCGGACACTGTGGGATCGTGTCTTCGATAGCATATCCGATCCTTTCTGTCCATGTAAATTTCTAAACACCTCTCCTATGGATGACTTTTTGTTAAATCTAATCTGATCGAAGTGTCGGGCAGGGCAGTAGTGAGTCGAAGTATATTGTTCGTATCTCGCTATGTGTCCGGTCGACGTGGAGTTTGTGTCAGGGACGTTCGAATACAAGGGAGATGTTGCTCGTGTCAGGAATAGCTGTGTCCTTGTGTGTGTTTGGGTGACAGGGCTGTGTGGAAGGATTTGGCGGGAATGGGAATTGGGCAAGCCAGGAGTTTATTTAGCTATGGGCTTGTACCAATTTATTCTTATTTAAGTTGTATAGCCTGCTGTGTATTGGTTAGAGTTACCAAGTTGGTTAGTATATGATTACTGTAAATATTTTCCTAAAGGGGGTTGGCTTGGTTTGAGCTATACTCTATTGAAGGAAGGAGTTAGCTGCTAGTGAAGCTTTTGTTTGAATAACAGGTTTATGGAATTGTGAATGTGCTGGGTTTGAGAAATTGGTGACAGATAGGCTCTGGGTATTGTATATAGTTGCTAGGCTTTGTTATGTACATTCTGCTAGGTTGGTTGTATATTCTGCTGGGCTTGGGATTGTGAGATGATGTTGGGTTTAGTCTTGTGTGCAGTTGCTAGACTATGAGTTATGTTGAACTGCATTTTAGCAAGCTGCTGGGAAGGAGTAGCAGGTTTAGCTTGATTAGCAAATGATTTATTTAGATAAATGTCTCTAAATTAAAACTATTTTCAAACTCTAGTTATAATTATCTTCTAAAAACTATTTCCTTGCTTATCTACTTTGACTAGTAGTAGTTTTATATTGGTAGTCTCTATCTAGCTGATAATTATATATATGTACCTATATAGTAGCATTACTATAGTAATTGGTTATTAATGAATTAGTTAGCTAATATCATCAATTGGGATTTTTGTTCGTATTTTTATTAAGTATCTTATTGATATTATTATTCTAAAAAGCATAAAGATTTCTAATGGCAAAATATTAAACCTAATTTTTGCTAAAGTTTAATAGAAACTATTCTTTTTAATATTTAAATTTCTTCTAATAAATAATTTGGTTTTGTGCTTAAATTATTTGGATAGTTATATAAATGTTTTTCTTGCAAAATATAGCCTAATGGTAATTTCACAAATAAAAATATATTATTTGATCAAGTTATGTATCTATAATATATATTTTCTAAAAGGATATTAGCTAGTACAATAGTTAATATTTAGCTTGTCAAGCAAAAATTTAGATAGTGATCAATATTTGTAAACCCTAACAAACTTGTACCAAAACGTAACAGGTGAATATCCATGCAGTACTACTTCCGTGCTTCCAAGGCGAGACAAGTACACTGACTCGACTTGTACTATGTATTTCTGTCTTACCTTCATGTGCCATGTTCTCATATCAAACACGAGATACACACGATTATCTTGTACCATTGTTCATTGCTTGTGAGTTATTGTTTATTGCGGGGATTGGGGAAATATTAGCTTTTGTGTGACCACACCCAACATAGGTATTGTGGATAACATAATCGTACACTTCACGTACGATGAAGCCGGACCTTGTAGAATTGATTGACTCATTGACTCATTGATTGATTGTGCTCCTAAGCCGGTCACACATTAGTTTAATATTTCAAATTGTCACACTTGCGTATTAATTGTCGTGTTCATTGCCTTGTACATTGATAGCCGTGTTCATTGTCTAGCATATTGATTGTCGTCCATTGCCTGCAGTTTTATATTTTATTTATGGTACCGCAGTTTCACTTCCATTTCTGGTATTCTGGTTTCACCTTGTATTCTGTACTACAGATTATATTGTATATTGCACTTGTCAGGGTTGTACTTTGCTCTTTTCCTGACATGATACGTTGCAGGTGAGTGGGAGGCCACATGGAGCATGTGATTGTACTGGATATTGGAGCTTTCATTTTATTTATTTTTCTGAAGATTGTATTTTGGATATTCATTATTGTATCTTTATTTTATTTGACCGGATTTGTCTCCGGCTAATTTTGTATTAAATGACTTGATGGATATTGGTGATTTTCTGGGAAACGTTATATAAAGCTGTGGTTGTTTACATTACATTGTTACTTTGAGTTTTTCTTAGTTTTGTACAGCTTACTTCGTCGTATTCATCGACGAAGGCTAGGCGTGTCCGACTCGTATCCGATTATTCGGGAGCGGATCGTGACATGTTTTTAGTGGTGGCCCATGCAGGTCTGTCCTAATGGCACTTAGGCTATAAAGTGTTATTGGGGGACCAACGAAGCTAAGGAAAACTCATCACAGCATAGGATCCTTGGGAAAGGGTTATAGTTTTACTAAGATTGTTTATCATCTTATAGTTTAGGCCCTATCTAACTGGTTTTCTATTTTTCAGAGTGGTTCAGACATGCAACGCTAAGGATATTGTGTCACGACACGCACCTTAGAGTAAGGGCACGAGACGTGGGTATGTCCAGCCTACGCTGCAGTGTCGGCGGTAGAACGTTGTCCTAGGTCACAACATCTAACAATATAATGCTAAGCAGTTTATACTCCCCGAATGGGGGGTGACATAGCAGAATGTAAACTCAATCACAACTAAGGCAGAAAGATAAGATAGAAGATAGAT
Organism: Iris pallida; assembly: GCA_029216955.1. Taxonomy (NCBI): domain Eukaryota; kingdom Viridiplantae; phylum Streptophyta; class Magnoliopsida; order Asparagales; family Iridaceae; genus Iris; species Iris pallida. The sequence goes on from JANAVB010004600.1 coordinate 7,893,947, forward strand.
AGATAGATACTGCTGAAAGAAAGGAATCCACAAGTACAAACAGAGAGTCTAAGTGTCTAAGATAAGTACATATCCCAAGTATCAAATATATACAGTCATCCATAGAGTAATGTAAATGAAAACATCCTAGTCTAGAGGAGTGTCATCCACTGCTAGTGGGACCTGCTGCTGGTCCAGGTCCAAGCACTCATCTAGGGTAGCACCGTAATAAGTAGAACAGAAGGCCTCATCCTCATCCTCTGTAATATTTTTAACAGGTCCAGTAAGGACAGGAGCGAGCACAATACATATCAACAAGTCATAGCAGGAAAGGAAATATAATCATGCTAGAGAATAAAATATAGGAAACTGAAGAATACCGTAATGTAAGAAAGAGACTGTAAGTAAATATCTATGATATATATAAAGAGAGACAGTGCTAGTGATTCAGAGTACAGGATAAACATGTGAATGGCTAGGGACTGATTCATGATTACACTACGAAATTGATTCATGATTACACTACTTGGAATTATCCACATGTTCATTTATACTCCCCCATCCCCAATCAATACACAAGGATCCAGTCAAGTTACGTTAAGATTCATGATTATAATACGTTGCCCATAAAGGGTGATTCATGAATTGATTCGTGAAGGCTCGGTGATCATGAGGGTACATGAGTCACTAGCTGATTCCCGAAGATTCATGATAATAGAAGCAAGAGATACATGATGTAAGTGAAACACACGAGACAAGAGTATCTGATGCTCCCGAGAGGGATAACATCTCATGAAGGGATCCATATAGTACCAATCTGTGTTACCAACGTGTCTGCATCAAGTAAGATAATCTAAAGCAGGAAATATAATCCTAAGCAAGATATGAAATGATCAGAGAATGTACTCGCCTGCTATCTGAGTGTCCGGATGAAAAGTACTGTCCGAGGAGAGGTGTCTGGCTCCTAATCAGAACAGCACAAGTCACAACAAGTCCAAAATGGTAACATGAAGTTCTACTATGCATTCTAGGTCTAACAAGTCTAAACTAGGTCAACTATGGTCAAACTAGGTCTAACAAGTCTAAACTAGTCTAACTAGTCTATTCTAGGCCTAATCAAGACTAAACAAGTCTAACTAAGCTCTCACTAGTCTAACAGACACACCATAGGCCAATACCACACACACACACACACACACACACACATATATATATATATATATATATACAATAGGAATATGCCTAGCACATTAGCTATCACACATATAGAATACCCATATATGCTACTCTACCATTCACACATCACATTAGATTAGGCATACTCACATATAGAGATATATACATGGTATTTCATAAAGAGGGGATAACATGTTAGATGTGTGTGTGTGTGTCTAATGTTCATGCATGTGTGTGTGGGTGAGAGTGTCAATAGGAATATGTGTGAACTAAACCATGATTTAATGTGTGTGGACTGGTGTAGTGCCCCGTCCCGCAAAGTCAATCGGAGGAATCGAAACGCCGACGGCGTTCGGCCTTAGCCTTGCAACGGCTTGCTCGGAGACATCGCTCAGGTGGGGTAGTTTCGGTGAACTCTCCTCATCTTTGCCTTCACATAATAAATTGTGTTTTCAACTTGCACAAGTTAGGCTTGATAATAAAAGCTACGCATCCACATAGCTAAGGGAATAATCCCGACGGTTTGAATCGAGTTAGAACATGGAAAACGTCCCACGGTCGGCTTAGAGTTGGTGCACGGCGTGCTTTGAAAATGACACTCGGTCCTTCGTCCTGTGGCTTGGGAGAAGGAAAGTTGGTCTGCAGTACAAAAGCTGAGAGTTAGCCTAAGTCATAGGCGTCGCCCGCACAAATGCTTGCTAAAGCATGCACGGCCCTGTCCCGCAAGGCTTGGCATAGCCTTTGCTCGTCCCTTGGGTTAAGTTGTAGGCTTGAGTGAATTAGGCAAAGTTATGCCGGTCGACCTAAGTTATTCTACGTGCTGTCCCGCTCATTCTGCGGTTGTCAAGATAAATAGTCCCACGACCCCAAGGCCCGTCATATGAAGTATGACTTGGGCGACAGCGTTGCATAGAACACGAGTCGGTTTAGAGGCACGAGCCACGGTTGGTTCAGTGGAAAGTTAGCCACGGTCGGTCGATACTTAAGGAAACACGTTATGTTCAAGTTAAGTTGGAAGGCTATGCAGTAGCCGTTCCCTGAGTTCAAGGAATGTTAAGTCTAAGCGATGGTTAGTCGCCAAGGCAACCCTGGTTAGGGGCTCTGCAAAGGAAGTACAAAAAGTGGAAAGAGTAAAACAACTAAGTAAATGAATTGATCACATAACAAGCCCCAACGGTTTCCTAAAATACACCATGTAAACCCTTATGAACTTGGACAACTTGTCGACAAGGGGTGGTTTCTTCGAGCGGAATTCCGGGGCCACGGGACCGTCTCGGCCTAGGAAGAAACTGGTTGTAGCCGAGCTGGGTAATAGGCAACGCTGGTAAGGCGATCGGTAAGACGGGAACTTTCATCGGGGCTCGCTACCTGCGTTGAAAGGGTCCCGTACTGCCAGGCTACGTCCAAGGCGGCTGGTTAGGCCAATCCCATAACAAACACTTAATATAAATTATTATCAACTGACATGGTAAGTTTTATGTCCACGATGGCTAGTTAATGCCAGTGACCTTTCATATAGATGTGTCGGCACGGGCTGAAATCCGTGTGTGTGCCTTTGGATTGAGTTGAATATGTATGAAGTTAAAAAGACACAATGTCGGAGCCTAAGATTTGGCTACAGCGAAGGCGACGTGCTTCGGCACGAGTTGTGGCGTCGAGTGTTAAGTTGTTGGCATAGAGTTGCATGAGTTAGGCTTGAGCTATCGCGAGTTAAGTCGAGAAGGGCCGTAGGGCTAGTCGTGTGAAGTTACGTTGAGTTGTTGGGCACGGCCTCGTAATATGAGACACGGCCGCGTTGTCACAACACAAGTGTAAGCGAGACTAAGACAAGGAGGCACTGCCTCAGAGTTTTTGAACCACAAATAGAGTTCATGGCACGACCGAGTCGTTATGTCCCAGAGTTTGGCACGAAAGACAAGTATAAGTCGGTGCGTCGGCAATACAAGCACGAGAAAGGACTAGAGGCAAGGAAATAGAGTCTGTTGCGTAGTGCGTCTCTGATTTTTGCCGTAAGGCAAACACGACTTGATAGGTTAACGTTGTTGGCACAAGAAGTGGTCTAGAGATAAAGTATGAGTTAACGTTGACATTGCAAGCACGGGATGGTTCTGATACACAAGATTGCGCTAAGGCGCCGGTCCTAAAACTGATCCTAAGGCAAGACTAGAAAGACAATCGAAAGGGTTTAAGCTGCACAAAGTAAAAGAACGTGTTGGTTTTGTATGGGTGGGCGAGAAGCTCACTCCACCAGTACAGTGGTACTGACACCCACACAGTGTTTCATGTGCAGGCACAGGTAGAAGCTCGTGGTGCGGAGCTCGCTTGGATGCGTCGAGGCACGGAGTTCCTTGGCGAGTCGAAGCGTACGGCTGCGTGATTTGAAGACTTATATAGGACATAATGTATGGACATCGCCTTCCGAAGCTTCCGCTGGATTCAAGTATTGTATCGAGAGATGAGAGATAGCAGAGTGAATTGTAAATGAGAGAAAAGTGAGCACGAGAGACTTGTAATTTGGCCTTGCGCCCACAAATGTAATCTTATATTCAATATCAATAAAGAGAACCTTTTGAATGACTTGTGTTCATGTGTTCTTCTTTAAATTCCGCTGCCATGTATTCAATGTTCTGCTTGGGACTTCTGTGCGACGACCCCGTCGCCGCCGATGTAATCGGCCGTTATGGAATCGCCTTGCACGAGCGCAATCTAGGCTCGTGCGGCATCACGCCTTAGCGAGGACGATCGCTCCTACGGGAGCGGGGCGTGACATAGTGGTATCAGAGCACGGCTTTACGTCCTTGGACCGTCAATTGAATTCTTTAACTTCGATGTTTTCGCAAAACTCTGTTGCTTCCGTAAGTTGTTATCGTTGGTGCGCTCTCTCTCAAATGTCCCTCGGCATGTCCATACAATAAGTCTAAATATTTTCGAAAGCTCGTACAAGCGTTCAATCTAATGCATCGGTAGGCCGTTGCCAAATGCGTCGATAGGGCCTTTGTGCCGAACGTTGCAAACTTGACTCAATAGAAAATATGTGCTAATGTTAGCAAAGTCGCACGTGTGCCCGAATAGTCCAACATCGACCTTAGCAAGTTGCGTGCGTGCCCAATTAGTCCAACGTCGACCCTAGAAATTGAGCGTGCAAACTCGGAATATAGTCCGCACGGGATGGCTATGCACACGGCCTTTTGGCTAAGTGGTGTTTCGCGTCGCGCACCTCGACATTTTGGTGCAAACGAGTCGCGAGCGATATTAAGTATCGTTCGGTCAGGAACGGAGATGCACTTCGAGTGTCTATCGATAGGAACGCTATCGGACTAACGCTTAGGCGTACACGGAAGATTGATTTGGATTTCGAGGAAATAGTACGAACGACTTAGTGCGTCGATACGACGCGAGCGACTACACTAGCGATTCGTCGAACGAATCTGAAGGATGTCTTAGCGAATGACGCGAATGTGATTGAGGATTGGATCGTATGGCTTGAATCTGAGTGGTGTATGTGATAGGTTCGGAGAAGAATAAGAATGAGCGTCGACGACTAGTCGAGTGGCTCGAATCCGAGTGGTATATGGTTCGTCTTGGAAATTGTTCGTGTGAATATTGAGGATTTCGAGTATGTCGGCGAGGCGATGCGATCGCACAAAGCCTTAGAACGCGTCTCGCTTAGTTGGTCGTGACTTCGAATGTCCCAAACGAGCATCTCGTTCGGACAACTTGTGAATGAGCAACGCGAGTTAGAAAATGATTCGGAACGATGAATGAAAATGAATGATCTTGATCGAGGAAACTTAGAGGATCGTGCGTGCGATATCGGATTGATGCAAATGAAATATGACTTGAGTTTTTGAACAATGATCTTGAAACGAGCTTGAGGAATAGCGATCGAACTTGATCTTGAATATCGAGGAATGGTGGTATATCCAGTTCGGACAATAGCATGAAGTCGTACGACTCGAAATTGGTTGCGAAGGAAGATCGTCAGGTTACGCATATCGTCGATGGTATTGAGGCGTATCAAAGATCGATATGCAATAACTCGGAGGTACTCCAAATCGTCGAATAACGATCGTGCAAAATGTCATTGTCCGATGGATGTTATACTCGTGATGTTGAAATTTATCGAGGAAAAGATAGACTTGGCTCGAGGATTTTCTAAGTTGAATGAATGACGATCGAACTTGGCTTGGATGAAAACTAGAATGTTTGGATTTGCTTTGTCGATAACCACAACGTTGACGTTCTTGTCTTATGCGAGCGCTACTCCAGCCTCGCACATGCGTCACGCCGATTAGGGCGATCACTCTGCGTGAGCGCTGGTATGGTGATTCATACAGCGGGAGTGGTCGAACTTGTACGGTGCGACAATTTGTGCTTCGACTTGTGGTTTGACGCGAAGATAGACTCGAGATTGAATTGGTGTGCTTGTCGATTGAACTTGAGGATTGAGTAGGTCCAATCCGCATATCGAGAATGAATGAGTCTAAACTCAAACAAGAGTTACGCCCCGATGAGAATGATTATTCTGCGGGAGAGTTGCATGGTGATTCATGAACCACCGCGGATTATCAGACTCGCGTGAGATTGGGGCGCAACGTATTGTCGAGCTAGATGACCTCGTGATCGAATACATGAATTGGTTAGAATTGGTGATTGAACGGATTTGAATTCTGCGCAACGAACGCATTGATGTGAATAGGTGATCGTGCTCGATGTTTAGAATCCTGAGTGACGCGATCTTGGGTAGAAGATCCCGTACTATCGACTTTGGTTTGACCCTAGGATTGGGGTCAGTGTTGGCATTATCGTTGGGGAACTATGATTCCAATCCTGACATTGACTTAGCCTCGTAAAGATTAGCCTAGCGGTTAGGCAAGACGCCCTGTTTCAAGTGTTAGCAATCGGAAGGATTGATCCTGAGGATTGAAATGGATAGATGGCGTGGACCACGAATATAGGAAACCCTGCTCACGAGACTCGGCTGACATGCATATATTTCAGGGACGCCTGGGTATGTGCACGATGCGACTCGAGTGAGGATGATAATTCTCTATCATGCGGCTTGGCTGAATGCATGTATTTTGGGGACGCTTGGAATGTGTGCACGATCCAGCCAAGTGATACGACGAGTTCAAGCAAGGCTTGAAAGATGGGAGTGTGTCGAGATCTTGAAATCGTGTTAAAGGAAAGATTGATAATAGTGCGAGCGTGGCCCAGACTCAAGGAAGCGCGTAGGCGTATCTCACTCGACTGCGATAGTCCCGTATCTAGGTACGACTAAGTCTTGGCTATAGAAATGGTAGGATAGCTTGCCTTCAGGAAAGTCTCGAGGACGAGACTTGTTCTGAGTGGTGTATGATGTAGTGCCCCGTCCCGCAAAGTCAATCGGAGGAATCGAAACGCCGACGGCGTTCGGCCTTAGCCTTGCAACGGCTTGCTCGGAGACATCGCTCAGGTGGGATAGTTTCGGTGAACTCTCCTCATCTTTGCCTTCACATAATAAATTGTGTTTTCAACTTGCACAAGTTAGGCTTGATAATAAAAGCTACGCATCCACATAGCTAAGGGAATAATCCCGACGGTTTGAATCGAGTTAGAACATGGAAAACGTCCCACGGTCGGCTTAGAGTTGGTGCATGGCGTGCTTTGAAAATGACACTCGGTCCTTCGTCCCGTGGCTTGGGAGAAGGAAAGTTGGTCTGCAGTACAAAAGCTGAGAGTTAGCCTAAGTCATAGGCGTCGCCCGCACAAATGCTTGCTAAAGCATGCACGGTCCTGTCCCGCAAGGCTTGGCATAGCCTTTGCTCGTCCCTTGGGTTAAGTTGTAGGCTTGAGTGAATTAGGCAAAGTTATGCCGGTCGACCTAAGTTATTCTACGTGCTGTCCCACTCATTCTGCGGTTGTCAAGATAAATAGTCCCACGACCCCAAGGCCCGTCATATGAAGTATGACTTGGGCGACAGCGTTGCATAGAACACGAGTCGGTTTAGAGGCACGAGCCACGGTTGGTTCAGTGGAAAGTTAGCCACGGTCGGTCGATACTTAAGGAAACACGTTATGTTCAAGTTAAGTTGGAAGGCTATGCAGTAGCCGTTCCCTGAGTTCAAGGAATGTTAAGTCTAAGCGATGGTTAGTCGCCGAGGCAACCCTGGTTAGGGGCTCTGCAAAGGAAGTACAAAAAGTGGAAAGAGTAAAACAACCAAGTAAATGAATTGATCACATAACAAGCCCCAACGGTATCCTAAAATACACCATGTAAACCCTTATGAACTTGGACAACTTGTCGACAAGGGGTGGTTTCTTCGAGCGGAATTTCGGGGCCACGGGACCGTCTCGGCCTAGGAAGAAACTGGTTGTAGCCGAGCTGGGTAATAGGCAACGCTGGTAAGGCGATCGGTAAGACGGGGACTTTCATCGGGGCTCGCTACCTGCGTTGAAAGGGTCCCGTACTGCCAGGCTACGTCCAAGGCGGCTGGTTAGGCCAATCCCATAACAAACACTTAATATAAATTATTATCAACTGACATGGTAAGTTTTATGTCCACGATGGCTAGTTAATGCCAGTGACCTTTCATATAGATGTGTCGGCACGGGCGGAAATCCGTGTGTGTGCCTTTGGATTGAGTTGAATATGTATGAAGTTAAAAAGACACAATGTCGGAGCCTAAGATTTGGCTACAGCGAAGGCGACGTGCTTCGGCACGAGTTGTGGCATCGAGTGTTAAGTTGTTGGCATAGAGTTGCATGAGTTAGGCTTGAGCTATCGCGAGTTAAGTCGAGAAGGGCCGTAGGGCTAGTCGTGTGAAGTTACGTTGAGTTGTTGGGCACGGCCTCGTAATATGAGGCACGACTGCGTTGTCACAACACAAGTGTAAGCGAGACTAAGACAAGGAGGCACTGCCTCGGAGTTTTTGAACCACAAATAGAGTTCATGGCACGACCGAGTCGTTATGTCCCAGAGTTTGGCACGAAAGACAAGTATAAGTCGGTGCGTCGGCAATACAAGCACGAGAAAGGACTAGAGGCAAGGAAATAGAGTCTGTTGCGTAGTGCGTCTCTGATTTTGGCCGTAAGGCAAATACGACTTGATAGGTTAACGTTGTTGGCACAAGAAGTGGTCTAGAGATAAAGTATGAGTTAACGTTGACATTGCAAGCACGGGATGGTTCTGATACACAAGATTGCGCTAAGGCGCCGGTCCTAAAACTGATCCTAAGGCAAGACTAGAAAGACAATCGAAAGGGTTTAAGCTGCACAAAGTAAAAGAACGTGTTGGTTTTGTATGGGTGGGCGAGAAGCTCACTCCACCAGTACAGTGGTACTGACACCCACACAGTATTTCATGTGCAGGCACAGGTAGAAGCTCGTGGTGCGGAGCTCGCTTGGATGCGTCGAGGCACGGAGTTCCTTGGCGAGTCGAAGCGTAGGGCTGCGTGATCTGAAGACTTATACAGGACATAATGTATGGACATCGCCTTCCGAAGCTTCCGCTGGATTCAAGTATTGTATCGAGAGATGAGAGATAGCAGAGTGAATTGTAAATGAGAGAAAAGTGAGCACGAGAGACTTGTAATTTGGCCTTGCGCCCACAAATGTAATCTTATATTCAATATCAATAAAGAGAACCTTTTGAATGACTTGTGTTCATGTGTTCTTCTTTAAATTCCGCTGCCATGTATTCAATGTTTCTGCTTGGGACTTCTGTGCGACGACCCCGTCGCCGCCGATGTAATCGGCCGTTATGGAATCGCCTTGCACGAGCGCAATCTAGGCTCGTGCGGCATCACGCCTCAGGAACTCATAAAGAAGGATCACAAAACTATACTCACCAAACGATTCGATCAAGCCAACGTTGATCCTCGACGGAACCAATCGATCTATCGATCTATTATTCTGATCCAAATTAGCAAGGAGAATTAATCACTACACACCGTCGGTTCATCGTTCTTGACGAAGGCGAAGAATCTTGGTTGTTCGACTCAATCAGAACAGGATTCCTACACGAGAATTTGTTTGACGAGAAGAAGGATTGATTCAGAAAACAGATCGAAGAATGATTCATGCAGAATCAAAAATAGCTCAAGGTGCTGATCTCTTCTTATCGGATTTTGATCGAGCTCGACAAACTCAATGAAGAAACTGAGCTTCATGTCCTCGCCGACGCAAGGATCACCGGAGGAAGAAGTAGTACAGTCGACATCGCTCGACGTGCCATCGAGAAGAAGGAGATCGGCGCCTAGCCACCACTAGTAGTCACCGAGGAGATGACTCGTCTGCCACCGGAGATCACAGGAAAAATGTATGTGTTGTGTTCTAGTGTGCCATGTGAACCTGTGTGTAATCCAGTGAGTGTAGTGTACAGGTGACAGATATATGTACACTAGAGTGTGTGTATGGGACTGAGCTTCTCAGGAAATGTGTGAACTGCACATGTATGTGTGTGTGTTGGCAGGAATCCCAAAGACAGGAAACATAAGTGCAGGAATCCAAGGACAGTGCATATAAGTCATTCCAGGTTTTAACAACAGTGAACATTAAATAGGAACTCAGATTTTAGGAACCAAATGACAGTGAATAACATATGTGTGGTTGTATGGCTAAGGTTGGCCTGTGCTCAGGTTTAACAAGTTTTGACAGTTCAAAGCAATGTAAATCCAACATTAGACAGTTAGTCACACTAAAAGACTTAACAGTTGATGAGGAAAATCAGTAGCAATTTCAAGACTTGAATCAATGTCATCACAACCTTGTAAACATTAGATTTAATCCCATTTAAACTTTAAAACTGAAACTAACTCAGTGCTCAGATTATACTAACAGTTTATAGGAAAAATTCGAAGAACCTTATATAGCAATGGTTCTCATTCAATCCCAATTAATTTCCCCACATGAAACCAACATCCCAACACAAAAACTCTAATATAACATGTATAAAATATGTGTAAGTTATCATTGAAACTGGAATTGAACATTCGAATAGGGGTGATGTACTGATACTGCATTGTATCAGGAATGCTAGAATACCAATTCATGACTCAACCATTCCATGTAAATTCGATTATGTTAATCAACCAAAAACTGAGAATTGCATCCTAATCATGATATCTAATATGTACAGCAAATAACCATAGCTAAATACATAGTATTAACATTTAGAATAAATAGGAAAATGAGAACAGTGCTTACACTGATACATGAAGTATCAGTCGGTTTGGAAATTTCCCAATCCACATTCGATTAACAATGTAATGATGAAATGTAGGTAGGTAATTATTAGTGGATATTAGTATGTGACATACACACAAAATGGTGTCCTAAAATAGGACACAAACGTGTCCAAGCATCACACAAAACTCAAACACACAGACTGGGTTCAGTCGACAGTCCATGTGTCTAGTGCGGGCCAGATTCCTCACCCGACACGAATTATTAGGACACGTGGCCTTGGGGATGTCATGACAGACATTGCCCCATCCTGCGTGTCCAAGCACTCGCGACCAAGTGTCCTGTGCACTGAGCACGAACACACTGGTAGCAGGGGAAAGCTACCCGCGCGCGCGCGTGGTGCACCCCGCGTGTGCACGTGTCCAAAGCGACACGACACGACACAAGCAACACCTCAGTCGAGCAAGAACACGTAAGCCACACCCAAACACGACTTCCTATTCAAAAACATTTCAAAATCTCGATCGAAATGCCCTCTGTGGCATTTTGTCGAACACCTACGCTGGTTACTGATACGTGTCCGATACGGACACGTACAAGATACGAAATCGAGCAAACCCTATTCCTACAACACAAGGACACCTAGGGCTTGGTGTTTATGCAAAGAAAACCTAGTTTTAATGGATAAATAGGATTTTACCTATGTGTGTTCTTCAATACAAAAAGCCTCTTCAAAGGAGCTCCCCAAAGCCATCCAAAATCTCCAAATTGCTTCAAATCTGAGATATGACTCCACAAACAGTAGGAGAACAGTGATTAGAACACTATGGAAGAAATCTTAATAAAAATGGAGCTATATTGATTAAACTATAAAGAAAATAGAATGGAGGCTCACCTAGTTCTTAGGAAGAATGATAGAATATTGAAAAGAGGCACAAATTTCTAAGGAGATATTATATAGGCAAAGGGGGGTCTTGGCCGGCCACTTAACTTAGGGTTAGGGTTTCTAGGATGCATCCAAGGGCTAGCAATGCATCAAGACTATTGCGTGGCCTATAATCTAGGGCTCCTTCCTAGTTAAGTTGCAAACCACTCACTTAGCTAAACATGACTCAACCCACTATCCAATACTAACTAATTCTCAATGTGGCTAACTAGGCTAGCTATGGCTAATCTAGGTTAGGTCCAATCTAGGTTAGGCTAACCAAAACTACATGGCAATAATTAAACTAGTATTTAAATCACACCATTCAAATAAATTATTTTAAATTCCTAATAAAATATATTAAATTCAAATAATTCAAAAATGACAAAAATACCCTCAAACTAGAAATGTGGTAGTGACATATTGATTCTCCTGCGCTCGAGGCTTTTAAGATTATATATCTAATATATTTTTCTAGTATAAATATTTGATTTATAGTATTTGAGCTTTCATTAGATTTCCTCCTAATATCTAGAATTTCTTGTTGCAATTCGAGTCATTTGTTTCTTATTAAAGATTCGTTTTGTAATCTCCTTGTCTCGCTGTCTGTTTCTCAGCAACTACTTGTTTTCTAAGGACAGATAACTTCACCTTCCATCATGATTAGGGTTTAGAATTCGTTTGAAATTTCGTAAACTCCTTTGAAATTCCTATGGATAGAGTTGACAGAGTATTCGATGACCTACTATGACGTGACAGATGCGCACTGCAGTCATTTATCTGGATTATGGAGACCGCGGGTTCACTGCAGTCAGTTGCGCACTGGCGAGGCAGGAGCTCTAAGTCAAAGTAATTACAGGTATTCGTAGGTTCTCGGATATTATTGAGGCTATGTCCTAAATCATAATTTTTTTTTTGATATCTTGAGTTGTTCCGATAACATGGATAAAAATTGAAAGAAATATTCGATAAATTATTACTATTTGAGTCATTGAGCCAAATGTTCATTGCAGTCAGATGTACACTACATTGGCGGGTAGGAACTATAGGCAAAGTAATTTTAGATATGTATATTTTTTTGAATACTATTGAGATTATATCCGTGTTATACACCATGTTTTATCTCTTATTGCCATTGACAAATTTTATTAGAAAATTAATCTTGACCTTATATGAATCGCTGCAATTGATTTCCTTTTCTCTTGATTTATCTTTGTCACGCTCCGCTCCCGAATAATCGGATACGAGTCGGACACGCCCAGCCTTCGTCGTTGGACACGACGAAGTAAGCTGTACAATACTAAAGAAAACTCACAGTCACAATGTAATGTAAACCAACACAGCATTTTATAACGTTCCCAGAATCACCAATATCCATCAAGTGTTTTAAAATACAAACTCAGCCGGAGACAAATCCGGTCAAATGAAATAATATACAATAATGAATCTCTAAGATACAATCTCCAGAAAAATAAACTGAAATAAATAAAAAAAGCTGCAATGTCCAGCAATCACCAGCTCCATGTAATCTCCCAATCACCTGCAACGATCCTATCAGGAAAAGAGCAAAGTACAACCCTGACTAGACAATATACAATGTAATCTGTGATCCAGAGTACAAGATGAAACATGAATACCAGAAAACTAGAACATGAAATGAAACTGAAACTGTGGTACCAGAAATGAAATGTAAAACTGCAGGCAATGGGTGACAATCAAGATGCTAGACAATGAACACGGCTATCAATGTACAAGGCAATCAATCACGACAATCAATATGCAATTGTGACCATTTTGAAATATTATAACTAATGTGTGACCGGCTTAGGAGCAATCAATCAATCAATCAATGAGGCAATCAATTCTACAAGGTACGGCTTCATCGTACGTGAAGTGTACGATTAGGCTATCTTCAATACCTATGTTGGGCGTGGTCACACAAAAGCTAATATTTCCCCCAATCCCGCAATGAACAATGACTCACAAGCAATGAACAATGGCACAAGACAATCGTGTGTAATTCGTGTCAGATATGAGAACATGGCACATGAAGGTAAGACAGAAAACAAGGTACAAGTCAAGTCAGTGTACTTGCCTCGGTTTGTTTGCACGAGAGTAGTACTGCATGATTATAAATCACCTGTTAATATTTGTACAATTTTATTAGGGTTTAAACAACTAATATTGCTAACAAGTTATCTACAAACTAGCTAAAGAAATATACTAGCTAACCATTATTTTTAGAAAATATATATAGCCTCGAAGAAATAATTACTAGTAAAAACTTTAATTATTTCTAGGATTATTAAAACATTTGCTAGTAAAAATAATTACAACTATGTTACTTTTAGAAACATTTTATTTAGCAAGTAATAATTATAACTATATAAATTTGTAGAAATAGGAACATTTGATTTACTAGAATTTCTATATTTTTTGTGAAAAATATATCTATATTAAGCTAAAAAGTAAGCAAGGTAGCATTTATATATCATTTGAAACTATGAAACTAATTATTAGACACTCCATCAATTTTATAATTAAACTTAACTCCCACAGTCCACTATTTTTACATAAATTAAATCAACAGGAGAACAATAAACTCTCATTCATTCTCATCACTCAGCCGAATATTTAATTCTCCACACTCCAAAAGCTCTTCTCCTTCCCCAAGAGTCACAGCTGACATAATATAGAAAGAAAAGCAATTATGAAGTTCTCTCTCCAACTACTCTCACTGCAGCCTACCCAAAGAAGACCCAAGCTTCTTCTCTCCAATATAATTAATTCCCACACATTTCCACCAACTAAACCCAACTTCTTCCTTACATATACAGCAAACGAACAGAACTCACTAATTCCTATTCATCTCTTCTGCCATTCTCTCACTTCTTCCTCTCTACCATTTTCGCTCAGCCAACAACTCCTCTCACAACTTGCACTCTCACTTCCCACATAATGCTTTTCCCAATACAGTTCACTACACTCGGTTATGAGTCTAACTCCATTCCCATTTTCCTACTTTCACTATACTCAGCCGAACCACTGCTCTCTCTCCCTATTCTTCTCATTCAGCCGAACAATAAAATCCCATCCATCTTCCCAAATCAAAAACAAACCCTAACCCTAGGTTCATCTTCCCCCAAATCACCAACTCTAAACCGAGGAGAACGAGAAAACAAGAAGAAGAAGGGAGGTCGAGAGATCGAGGCGAAGAGTCACCTGAGATCGGTGGCGCTCGACTGGACGGCGTGGTCTCAACGGCGAGCGAGGAAGCAACGATTTGAGGCTCGGTGGGGACGACGATGCGTGATGCTCCTCCGGAGAGTCATGGAGGAACGACAGCGACGACGAGCCCTCCGATCTGCGACGGCGGTTCTGGACCGAGCAGTCCTCGGTCGGGGCTCGGCGCCGCGTGGCTGTGCGGAGCTCGAAAGGGCGCACGGTCTTCAATCGAAGGGGACGACAGTCGAGGTGGCGTGCGTCACACGAGGAGACAGCGCGGCTCGAACCACGAGTCGGCCGCTCGGAGCTCGAGAAGGCAGCGCGTCTCCCTAAGAGAGGACACGGGGATCGAGGAGGCACGGAGGATCTGACGGCGGCGGTGCTCGGCCATCTCCGGTGGCGTGGTGGGTTTCCTCCGACTCGACGAGGCGCATGGCATCGTGGACTCCGGTGTGGCGGCCTGTGGTGGAGCAGATCCGGCGGTGCCTGCTGTCGCAGTGTCTCCTATGGTGGAGACGAGGAGACTACGAACTCCGGCGATATCTTCGGTGGCCAGCGATGGACGGCCGGCGAACTTGCGGTGGTTGGCGGTGGTCCTCCAGTGAGAGGCCACAGGAGAGAGAGAGTGAACAGTGTAGAGAGAGAGAGTAGAGAGAGGTGTGGGAAAACGTGTAATGATGTGGAGTGCTCTCTGTGCTTGTCAGAATATTTATAATAAAATAATTTAGTGGGTGTGTGTTAGTGAGCTGGGAATGGCAGAGTGGTAATTAGTTGTAGATCTGAGGGTTTTCAATAATGGCAGTGTAGGTAAATAGGGGTAGATCTGGGGGCAGTTGTATAAACATGTACTGAATTAGTTAGGGGAAATAACTAACAGATTTTCAATAACGATCAGATTTCAAATTCAAAAAAAATCAAACATATTTTCAACTTCCCAAACATTAACAGATTTCGAAAATTCAAATAGTTTTCAAAACGAATTTTCAAAATTAAAGTAGAAACAGATTTTAATCAAATAATTACTAACTAAATAATTGGTTAAGACTAATTAAAAAGCTAATCACTAGAAACAATAATTATTAGATTCTTCTTCCAGAAAAATGACCAACTACTAAAAGTTAATTAATTCCTAAAACATTTAATCATCCATTAGTCCTCTTACCGAGTATTCAAATTAAAGAGATCTTAATAACAGTAAGGAAAAATAATTACCACTACTAATCAATACAAGTGGAAAATAAAGAAAATATGAACAATACTCTGCTACAAAAGTAACTATATAAATAAATGAGAGCATTCATATAATAAGAATTTTTCTTTTAAAAGGTTATAGCAGGATATAATAATATTATCTTTTTCACCAAATTTTATTTATGAAAACAATTATTCATCAAAAATAGAATTTAGAAAAATTCTTTAAAATTCACCGAAATTCGGTTTAGGGAGTTACAAATCTACCCCTCTTACAAAAATTTCGTCCTCGAAATTTCAAGCGGCATGGTAAGTACAAATAAAGATAATCCAATATAAAAAATGGTTAAAATAAATTAACACGTAGCATCCGAATTAATACAACTAGTAAAATCATGTTTTCCTGAAAGATCAATAGTAAAATTTTTTTTTTTACCTACACACGATGAGTTCTAAATATGAGGAAAATCAAATTTACCCATACTCACAATAGAATTTAAATAACAGTTATAAATTAAAATTATGATCTAAATCTAATAAAACCTTTTAGGCATAACTAGCATGACTAAGAACAAAATTTTAAATAATTTAAACACGATTTTGTAGAATATGGTTAAAATTAGTTATGCTTGATGTATACATAACTATTAAAATCATCAGTGCGGCAGTTAGAAAGATATTACGACTAAGAATAAAGTAAAAGATTTTGAAATTTTGGACTTAACTAGAATTCATACTTAGCATAAATCAAAATTTTTTTTATAGCATGATCAAAATTAATTAAGCTTAATAAGTGCTAAAACACGATAACTATAGAAATGATACAATTAGATACAAAACAATAAATTTTCAAGGTTCGCTATCAAGATATGGAACCGTTTAACAAAATTCGTGCAATACGCTAAATCAACCCATAAAAGAAATTAGACCAACAAATATTAAAGAAAAGATAAATTTCCAAGATGAATCAAGAGAAGATGAAATCAATTTGCAGAGGTTAACATAAGATCAATATCAAGATGATTTTGATAAGCTTGCCAAATGGTGATGAGAGATCAACATGGTATATAACACGGATATAGTCTCAATTCATACATATCCGAAATCACTTTGCCTAGAGTTCCTGCCCCGCCAGTGTAGTGTACATCTGACTGCAGTGAACCTTTTGGCTCAATGACTCAAATAATGTTAAATTATCAAATATTTCTATCGACTTTATCCATGTTATTGGAACAACTCAAAAGTTTATGATTTTAGGACATAGCATCAATAATATCCGAGAACCTATGAATACCTGGGATTACTTTGACTTAGAGCTCCTGCCTCGCCAGTGCGCAACTGACTGCAGTGAACCCGCGGTCTCCATAATCCAGATAAATGACTGCAGTGCGCATCTGCCACGTCATAGTAGGTCATCGAATACTCTGTCAACTCTATCCATAGGAATTTCAAAGGAGTTTACGAAATTTCAAACAATTCTAAACCTTAATCATGATAGAAAGTGATGTATCTGCTCTTTAGAAAATATTGAATTTTTTTTAATAAGAAAATAAACAGTACGATAAAACGATTACAAAACAAATCTTCATAGCAAAGAAAATCTCAAATTGGAAATAAAGTCCTAAATAACAATAAGGTATTTTTGAAAAATTTTACGAACTAAGAAAATAAAGACAGATCAACAATCATACTAGCAAGACATATATAGGAAATAACCTCAGAAGTCTCAAGTGCAAGAAAATTGATAACCTTAGTGTTGCGTGTCTAAACCACCCTGCAAAATAGAAAATTGATTAGATAGGCTTAACTATAGAATAATAAGCAATTTTTAGTAAAACCATACCCATAACTATTTTCCACGAATCCTATGCTGTGATGAGTTTTTCTTAGCTTCCGTTGGTCCCCCAGTAACACTTATTTGCCTAAGTGTCATTAGGATAGAGACCTGTATGGGCCACCACTAAAAACATGTCACGCCCCGCTCCCGAATAATCGGATACGAGTCGGACACGCCCAGCCTTCGTCGTTGGACACGACGAAGTAAGCTGTACAATACTAAGGAAAACTCACAGTCACAATGTAATGTAAACCAACACAGCATTTTATAACGTTCCCAGAATCACCAATATCCATCAAGTGTTTTAAAATACAAACTCAGCCGGAGACAAATCCGGTCAAATGAAATAATATACAATAATGAATCTCTAAGATACAATCTCCAGAAAAATAAACTGAAATAAATAAAAAAAGCTGCAATGTCCAGCAATCACCAGCTCCATGTAATCTCCCACTCACCTGCAACAATCCTATCAGGAAAAGAGCAAAGTACAACCCTGACTAGACAATATACAATGTAATCTGTGATCCAGAGTACAAGATGAAACAGGAATACCAGAAAACTAGAACATGAAATGAAACTGAAACTGTGGTACCAGAAATGAAATGTAAAACTGCAGGCAATGGGTGACAATCAAGATGCTAGATAATGAACACGGCTATCAATGTACAAGGCAATCAATCACGACAATCAATATGCAATTGTGACCATTTTGAAATATTATAACTAATGTGTGACCGGCTTAGGAGCAATCAATCAATCAATCAATGAGGCAATCAATTCTACAAGGTACGGCTTCATCGTACGTGAAGTGTACGATTAGGCTATCTTCAATACCTATGTTGGGTGTGGTCACACAAAAGCTAATATTTCCCCCAATCCCGTAATGAACAATGACTCACAAGCAATGAACAATGGCACAAGACAATCGTGTGTAATTCGTGTCAGATATGAGAACATGGCACATGAAGGTAAGACATAAAACAAGGTACAAGTCAAGTCAGTGTACTTGCCTCGGTTTGTTTGCACGAGAGTAGTACTGCATGATTATAAATCACCTGTTAATATTTGTACAATTTTATTAGGGTTTAAACAACTAATATTGCTAACAAGTTATCTACAAACTAGCTAAAGAAATATACTAGCTAACCATTATTTTTAGAAAATATATATAGCCTCGAAGAAATAATTACTAGTAAAAACTTTAATTATTTCTAGGATTATTAAAACATTTGCTAGTAAAAATAATTACAACTATGTTACTTTTAGAAACATTTTATTTAGCAAGTAATAATTATAACTATATAAATTTGTAGAAATAGGAACATTTGATTTACTAGAATTTCTATATTTTTTGTGAAAAAGATATCTATATTAAGCTAAAAAGTAAGCAAGGTAGCATTTATATATCATTTGAAACTATGAAACTAATTATTAGACACTCCATCAATTTTATAATTAAACTTAACTCCCACAGTCCACTATTTTTACATAAATTAAATCAACAGGAGAACAATAAACTCTCATTCATTCTCATCACTCAGCCGAATATTTAATTCTCCACACTCCAAAAGCTCTTCTCCTTCCCCAAGAGTCACAGCTGACATAATATAGAAAGAAAAGCAATTATGAAGTTCTCTCTCCAACTACTCTCACTGCAGCCTACCCAAAGAAGACCCAAGCTTCTTCTCTCCAATATAATTAATTCCCACACATTTTCACCAACTAAACCCAACTTCTTCCTCACATACACAGCAAACGAACAGAACTCACTAATTCCTATTCATCTCTTCTGCCATTCTCTTACTTCTTCCTCTCTACCATTTTCGCTCAGCCAACAACTCCTCTCACAACTTGCACTCTCACTTCCCACATAATGCTTTTCCCAATACAGTTCACTACACTCGATTATGAGTCTAACTCCATTCCCATTTTCCTACTTTCACTATACTCAGCCGAACCACTGCTCTCTCTCCCTATTCTTCTCATTCAGTCGAACAATAAAATCCCATCCATCTTTCCAAATCAAAAACAAACCCTAACCCTAGGTTCATCTTCCCCCAAATCACCAACTCTAAATCGAGGAGAACGAGAAAACAAGAAGAAGAAGGGAGGTCGAGAGATCGAGGCGAAGAGTCACCTGAGATCGGTGGCGCTCGACTGGACGACGTGGTCTCAACGGCGAGCGAGGAAGCAACGGTTTGAGGCTCGGTAGGGACGACGATGCGTGATGCTCCTCCGGAGAGTCATGGAGGAACGACAGCGACGATGAGCCCTCCGATCTGCGACGGCGGTTCTGGACTGAGCAGTCCTCGGTCGGGGCTCGGCGTCGCGTGGCTGTGCGGAGCTCGAAAGGGCGCACGGTCTTCAATCGAAGGGGACGACAGTCGAGGTGGCGTGCGTCACACGAGGAGACAGCACGGCTCGAACCACGAGTCGGCCGCTCGGAGCTCGAGAAGGCAGCGCGTCTCCCTAAGAGACGGCACGGGGATCGAGAAGGCGCGGAGGATCTGACGGCGGCGGTGCTCGGCCATCTCCGGTGGCGTGGTGGGTTTCCCCCGACTCGACGAGGCGCATGGCATCGTGGACTCCGGTGTGGCGGCCTGTGGTGGAGCAGATCCGGCGGTGCCTGCTGTCGCAGTGTCTCCCATGGTGGAGACGAGGAGACTACGAACTCCGGCGATATCTTCGGTGGCCAGCGGTGGACGGCCGGCGAACTTGCGGTGGTTGGCGGTGGTCCTCCAGTGAGAGGCCACAGGAGAGAGAGTGAACAGTGTAGAGAGAGAGTAGAGAGAGGTGTGGGAAAACGTGTAATGATGTGGACTGCTCTCTGTGCTTGTCAGAATATTTATAATAAAATAATTTAGTGGGTGTGTGTTAGTGAGCTGGGAATGGCAGAGTGGTAATTAGTTGTAGATCTGAGGGTTTTCAATAATGGCAGTATAGGTAAATAGGGGTAGATCTGGAGGCAGTTGTATAAACATGTACTGAATTAGTTAGGGGAAATAACTAACAGATTTTCAATAACGATCAGATTTCAAATTCAAAAAAAATCAAACATATTTTCAACTTCCCAAACATTAACAGATTTCGAAAATTCAAATAGTTTTCAAAACGAATTTTCAAAATTAAAGTAGAAACAGATTTTAATCAAATAATTACTAACTAAATAATTGGTTAAGACTAATTAAAAAGCTAATCACTAGAAACAATAATTATTAGATTATTCTTCCAGAAAAATGACCAACTACTAAAAGTTAATTAATTCCTAAAACATTTAATCATCCATTAGTCCTCTTACCGCGTATTCAAATTAAAGAGATCTTAATAACAGTAAGGAAAAATAATTACCACTACTAATCAATACAAGTGGAAAATAAAGAAAATATGAACAATATTCTGCTACAAAAGTAACTATATAAATAAATGAGAGCATTCATATAATAAGAATTTTTCTTTTAAAAGGTTATAGCAGGATATAATAATATTATCTTTTTCACCAAATTTTATTTATGAAAACAATTATTCATCAAAAATAGAATTTAGAATTTTTTTTTAAAATTCATCGGAATTCGGTTTAGGGAGTTACAATCTTAGAAACTTATCAGGACCCTTCCTTAAAGATGTTAGTTCAATCTTTTCATGGTTTGATTTGGTGTATTGCGTATATTTTAATGGTTCCATATTTGATAGCTAAATTTTCAAATTCCTTGTTTATACGTAGTCGTATTTTTTCTAAAGTTATTGTATTTTGGCATTTATCAAGTTTAAATAATTTTTGTCCATATTTTATTAACTCATGTTTAATTGATTTGAATATTAATCATAGCCGTGCTAGTTATACTTAAATAATTTTGTTTGATTTAGGTCATAATTTTTATAACTGTGTCATTTTGGTGCTATATTTTTTTTTACGATGCGTAAGTTTTGATTTTTCTCATTTTATGATGCCTGGATTTTTAATTTTGATCATCTCTGAAAAAATCGTGATATTAATTAGTTGTATTAATCCGAATCTTATGTTTAGCTAATCATTTTCAAGTTTTGTATTTTATTAATCCTACTCGTGCTTAGTGTGTCATTTGAAATTTCGAGGACGAAATTTTTATAAGGGGGGTAGATTTGTAACCCCGCTTTCCTGTAATTATCAAATTCTGTATTTTTTGGTATTTTAGAATTTTTGAACGTATTTTATCTATGTTTTTTTTTGACATTAATATTCTGTTGCATCATATTAGGATGATTTTGGTGGCTATGGAATTATTAATGATTTGATAAATTGGATGGTTATTTAGGAGAACAATTCAAATTTTGGTTCTAAATTATTTCCCTCTATTTCTTTTTTCCTTTACCAGGTTTGTAACAAACTTTCCTAACCACCTAACAAGTTTCTAACAGAATTTATGGTATTTATGCAAATAGCACATAAGTGGGGGGCCTCAATGTAATTAGCCATTTATTTTCTCTTCCTATTTAAGTGAGTGAGGAGAGAGAGTTGAGCACTGTGCTCATTTCTCTTCAGCCAAGCTCAGTTCGAGCTCCTCCCATTCCCAGCCTCTTCTTCCCCAATTTATTCTTCAAACTCTAACCCTAATTCTTGAGGGCATGACGATGGTGGCTAGCAGCTCTTTGAGCGGTGGCGACTAGGCTATATTCTCCGACGATCGGCTACGGTGGCGGTGGCCATGGCAGCAACCTCGGCGAGGAAGCACTCTGTTCCGGCGATCCTCCGATACTCAGGCGATTCTCTCTTCTCCAGCGACGACGCTCCGCCGTGCGATCTCCGGTGGCAGACGAGTCATCTCCTCGGTGACTACTAGTGGTGGCTAGGCGCCGATCTCCTTCTTCTCGACGGCACGTCGAGCGATGTCGACTGTACTACTTCTTCCTCCGGTGATCCTTGCATCGGCGAGGATATGAAGCTCAGTTTCTTCATTGAGTTTGTCGAGCTCGATCGAAATCCGGTAAGAAGAGATCAGCACCTTGAGCTATTTTTGATTCTGCATGAATCATTCTTCGATCTGTTTTCTGAATTAATCATTCTTCTCGTCAAACAAATTCTCGTGTAGGAATCCTGTTCCGATTGAGTTGATCAACCAAGATTCTTCGCCTTCGTCAAGAACGATGAACCGACGGTGTGTAGTGATTAATTCTCCTTGCTAATTTGGATCAGAATAATAGATCGATAGATCGATTGGTTCCGTCGAGGATCAACGTTGGCTTGATCGAATCGTTTGGTGAGTATAGTTTTGTGATCCTTCTTTATGAGTTCCTGAGAATTTCCTTGAAAGAACATTCAGATTTCTCTAAGTGTTCGTTTTGTTCTTATGCTCTGCCTCTGTTTGGCATAATGTCTAAACAGGGTTTCAAGTTATTTTCGGACACAAGGAGACTGTATCGGACACTGTGGGATCGTGTCTTCGATAGCATATCCGATCCTTTCTGTCCATGTAAATTTCTAAACACCTCTCCTATGGATGACTTTTTGTTAAATCTAATCTGATCGAAGTGTCGGGCAGGGCAGTAGTGAGTCGAAGTATATTGTTCGTATCTCGCTATGTGTCCGGTCGATGTGGAGTTTGTGTCAGGGACGTTCGAATACAAGGGAGATGTTGCTCGTGTCAGGAATAGCTGTGTCCTTGTGTGTGTTTGGGTGACAGGGCTGTGTGGAAGGATTTGGCGGGAATGGGAATTGGGCAAGCCAGGAGTTTATTTAGCTATGGGCTTGTACCAATTTATTCTTATTTAAGTTGTATAGCCTGCTGTGTATTGGTTAGAGTTACCAAGTTGGTTAGTATATGATTACTGTAAATATTTTCCTAAAGGGGGTTGGCTTGGTTTGAGCTATACTCTATTGAAGGAAGGAGTTAGCTGCTAGTGAAGCTTTTGTTTGAATAACAGGTTTATGGAATTGTGAATGTGCTGGGTTTGAGAAATTGGTGACAGATAGGCTCTGGGTATTGTATATAGTTGCTAGGCTTTGTTATGTACATTCTGCTAGGTTGGTTGTATATTCTGCTGGGCTTGGGATTGTGAGATGATGTTGGGTTTAGTCTTGTGTGCAGTTGCTAGACTATG
Source organism: Iris pallida (assembly GCA_029216955.1). Lineage (NCBI taxonomy): Eukaryota > Viridiplantae > Streptophyta > Magnoliopsida > Asparagales > Iridaceae > Iris > Iris pallida. The sequence goes on from JANAVB010004600.1 coordinate 7,917,523, forward strand.
AGTTATGTTGAACTGCATTTTAGCAAGCTGCTGGGAAGGAGTAGCAGGTTTAGCTTGATTAGCAAATGATTTATTTAGATAAATGTCTCTAAATTAAAACTATTTTCAAACTCTAGTTATAATTATCTTCTAAAAACTATTTCCTTGCTTATCTACTTTGACTAGTAGTAGTTTTATATTGGTAGTCTCTATCTACCTGATAATTATATATATGTACCTATATAGTAGCATTAATATAGTAATTGGTTATTAATGAATTAGTTAGCTAATATCATCAATTGGGATTTTCGTTCGTATTTTTATTAAGTATCTTATTGATATTATTATTCTAAAAAGCATAAAGATTTCTAATGGCAAAATATTAAACCTAATTTTTGCTAAAGTTTAATAGAAACTATTCTTTTTAATATTTAAATTTCTTCTAATAAATAATTTGGTTTTGTGCTTAAATTATTTGGATAGTTATATAAATGTTTTTCTTGCAAAATATAGCCTAATGGTAATTTCACAAATAAAAATATATTATTTGATCAAGTTATGTATCTATAATATATATTTTCTAAAAGGATATTAGCTAGTACAATAGTTAATATTTAGCTTGTCAAGCAAAAATTTAGATAGTGATCTATATTTTTAAACCCTAACAAACTTGTACCAAAACGTAACAGGTGAATATCCATGCAGTACTACTTTCGTGCTTCCAAGGCGAGGCAAGTACACTGACTCGACTTGTACTCTGTATTTCTGTCTTACCTTCATGTGCTATGTTCTCATATCGGACACGAGATACACACGATTGTCTTGTACCATTGTTCATTGCTTGTGAGTCATTGTTTATTGCGAGGATTGGAAAAATATTAGCTTTTGTGTGACCACACCCAACATAGGTATTGTGGATAGCCTAATCGTACACTTCACGTACGATGAAGCCGGACCTTGTAGAATTGATTGACTCATTGATTGATTGTGCTCCTAAGCCGGTCACATATTAGTTTAATATTTTAAATTGTCACACTTGCATATTGATTGTCGTGTTCATTGCCTTGTACATTGATAGCCGTGTTCATTGTCTAGCATATTGATTGTCGTCCATTGCCTGCAGTTTTACATTTCATTTATGGTACCACAGTTTCACTTCCATTTCTGGTATTCTGGTTTCACCTTGTATTCTGTACTTCAGATTACATTGTATATTGCTCTTGTCAGGATTGTACTTTGCTCTTTTCCTGACAGGATACGTTGCAGGTGAGTGGGAGGCCACATGGAGCATGTGATTGCACTGGATATTGCAGCTTTCATTTTATTTATTTTTCTGAAGATTGTATTTTGGATATAAATTATTGTATCTTTATTTTATTTGGAGCGGATTTTTCTCCGACTGATTTTGTATTAAATGACTTGATGAATATTGGTGATTTTTCGGGAACGTTATATAAAGCTGTGGTTGTTTACATTACATTGTTACTTGTAGTTTTTCTTAGTATTGTACAGCTTACTTCGTCGTATCCATCGACGAAGGCTGGGCGTGTCCGACTCGTATCCGATTATTCTGGAGCGGGTCGTGACATGCCGTGTGGACTGCAGGTCAAAAGCACGGTCCACATAGCAGCGTCTATAGAAAATAGACTTGTCAATAGGAATGTACAACATCCATACAAAAATTTGCCAACTTGTAATCTTGGTTTGGACAAACATGGGTGTTAACCAGTTGACAATCGGGACCCGGTTTGGTCGGGCCGGGCCGGTTTAGCGTTGGACCAGACGGCCCGGTTTGAGTTAGAAAACCCAAAAAAATGAATTGCTTTCTAAAAAAAAACTTGTAATGACAAAAAAAGTATAAAAAAATTACGATTAATGACTAATACATAAACTGTGATTAATGACTAATACATAAACACGATTAATGACTAATACATAAACTGCGATTAATGACAAATACAACATTACAAAGACTCATAAAAGATTACTTGTACATAAACTGCGATTAATGACTGATACATGATTATTAGATGTTGATACATGATTTTAAATGTCCACGTAGCTTTCCTATACCGTGGATATGGTCCAATTCTAATCGTTTCCTACAATGCAAACATTCAATAAGAACTTTAGTGAAATATCTTCTTTCGGTACCGCCACTTGCACGCTCATTGTAAACTCCGCTAAAATTATGCCAAATTTTTGAATCTGATTCAAACTCTTCTTGCACTGCCGGTTGAGGTTGCAATGCAGGTTGCGGTGATTGATCTTGCGGTTGCGGCGGTAGTTGATCATTATTCATAATACAAATCGTCTCTTCAAACGAGTTTGCTTGTAAAAATTGTAAGAGAAAAAAAATTGTGGTGTGATTAAGTTTGAAGATTTTTGACCTATTTATAGGTTTTTTAAGGTGCAAAATATTTTACCCCCGAAAAGAGTTGTTATAAGGATATTTTTGGTCATTTCCAGCAAAATGACCAAAATACCATTCCAACGATCTAAAAACAACAAGTAAAATAGGGTAAACTGGTCATTTGGCAACCAAACGTTTAAAAGCCCAAAAAATTCAAAAAACCAGGCCAACCGGGCTGGTCCGGGTCTGCCCGGTCGGACTAGGGGGGTTTGACCGGCCCGGACCCGCGTTCAAACCGGGCCGGGTCGATCCGGGCTCGGGTGGCTGGACCGAGCCTGGACGAATTTGGGCGTGGTTCGGACCGGTCCGAATTGTTGACCGAGCTCAGACCGGCCCGGACGGATTTGACCGGATCGGACTCGAGCCGTGGACCGGGCCGCCCGGCCCACCCAACACCTTGAACCGTTGCTCACGCCTTACTAGTCTCTTGTAAGAGCAATGTAAGCCTATGGTTATAAATTTAGTATTTTTGGATGGAAAAAACAATCATGGGTGTAACTATTACACATTAGTGATGAATCTAGTGACGGATCTAGAAAAAAATTTGGTGACAAAATAATTGTTTAAGGAGCGTCATATCATTATATAAAATTTATGTAAAAATAGAAAATAATATGTATCACGACCCGATTCCAAATTGTTGGGGTCGAATCAGATCATGCCCAGCCTGTACCGTTGTGAGACGGCGGCAGTAAGCTGTTTCTATTTGCAGGTAATCTCAACAACATTTATATATTTGTCACAACACGAATTTACGAATATTTAAAACTTTTATTCAACAAAGAAAAATACAACTGGAAAGGAAAATACTGAAATAAATACTGAAACCAAAAGTCTACAATCTCCAACATAATGAAACTAGAAAATAAGAAAATAGCAACTAGCTAAACGGCCGGCTCTTCGACCTCAGGATCCGCGTCCTCCAAGGGAGACTCTGGTAACACCGCGGGGTATATCACATGATCATAATAGCTATTGTACAATAGCTCAGCGTCATCAATATCACCTATTGGGGAAATCTAGTCAGAAAATGAGCAAGTACGAGTATGTACCACACATTTCAAATAATAACGAAAAAGTACAAGTTAAACAGTTGAAACAATATTTTCCAGCAATTTAACAATTCAATACTTGAAACAATGTGATTTGAATATGTAACGTCTATGACCGGCTTGGGTTGTACAATAGCATCCTAGCGACGCGATATGGCTTATTCCCGTGTGTAAGAGGGATAAGCTCGCACAATAACAATATGCAATATGAGGGGTATTGGTCATAAACGCTACACTATACCCCCAATATCCCCATAATCAATATCAATCAATATTTGAACCCTAGGAGAGGGTTCCGTGTAGCAATATGGTTTAAACATGCAACTTGACAATTACTAATTAAAATATAAGATAGCATAACCGTAACTTGCCTTTGTTTAATGACTGGAATAGGATATCGGTACCAGGGATGAAGTCAAATACGTCCTCGAAACCCTACAGTTGAGAATCCTGACTTAGAAACATAGATGAGCCAAATCTAGGTGTGCTAGTTATAATTTCTAGAAACAGATCCTAGTCAGGTTTTAAGTTATTTAATTAAACTACCAAAATCCGTCTATCGTCGCGAGCTACAATCGTTATCAAGTAACGGAGTGAACCGATTTACTGATTAATTGGGAAAAATTGCATTTTCCGATTATTTAGCAAAACTTTGTATTTTTATAATATATATATATATATAAAACTAAGTGGTCTTTAAGTGAGAAAACATGAAGTTGTTAAATTATTAGGAATCTTTATTCATTAACTTAATATGAGAAAATCTTATTAATTTTGTACAAAATAATTAATACCCAATTATAATTTATACGTCTAGCTACGCAAATAACCAACTCAGAAAAGAAATAGAAAATCTAAGCTACACAATACGGGACCACAGAAAAATAAAGGAAAACTGGACTTATGCCCTTACGACAAATTAATTAAATTAAATTAATAAGGCTGAGGCGAGCTATGAGTACCGTGAAGCGGTCCAATCAGAAGGCCGAGGTCCTGCACCCAAGATACTAAAACCAGTAACAAGTTCTAAAAATAAAAAATAATATAATTTAAATATAAATTATAGAAAATGGGCGTCTCAGGCTTGGTCATGCAAATCTCACGTTGCAGGCTTACGCCTCAACGTACAGGAAGTCCTGTAGCGTTTGCGTTTCGCCGAGGCTCATCCGACCGATACGATCGTCGCCTAACAGGGGATACAAAACTCATAAAATCCACAAAACCAAACCAACAAAACCAATTTTGGAAATCATTTGCAAAGACCGGGTATGAAAATAGTTTTTAATTTAATGAACTTAATTAATAATAATAATTTAAAGGATTTTACTGAAAATTTGGGCAGCACCTCCTCTGTAACTAGGACAACCTAGCCACGAGGCGATACTGATCCAAACACAAAATAAACATCCCAAACCAGGGAATCAAACCCGCCAACCAGAAATATGAATGTCCAAACTCAAGAATAATAAGCTACGGCCAAAAATAAAACATACCAACTAAGATAGAAAACAACCACAACAAAGGAAAGGAACACGCACACGCACAGCACACTAAGATGTAAGCTAACAAAAATACGCGTCCAGCATACAAATATCTAAGCCACAAAATAACACCGCCGTGACGTAAAAACGAACACGCGTATCCCCTAAACGCAACGAACTCAAATACCGATCCCCGAAACGGGGTCGGAAATGCGTCATCACCGACACGTAAACGCGACACACCAACGGGAGGGACACAGGGACACGAAGTATACCTTGGTGTTCGGCTAGAGCTCTCAGATGCAGAAATAGGAAAAAGAATCCGTGCGGACAGCGCTGGAAAGTGCGGGAAAGCAACGTGATCTCTGGACAGCGTCTCGACGAGGTCAAAAATGGCGACGATTGTCACGTCCCTCTCCCGTAGGAGCGATCGTCCTCGCTAAGGTGTGATGCCGCACGGGCCTAGGTTGCGCCCGTGCAAGGCCAAGTCCAGAAACGGCCGATTTGAGCTAGGCCACAGAGTCGCACAGAGTGTCCCCATTTGCAGCGGAAAGTAAATGAACACAAGTTGAAGCGAATTCAAACTCTTCATTGATATTCAAGAAGTTTACAAGCGGCGCTAGGCCGATATTACAAATCGCTCAAGCTCTCTCTCTGAAACATAAAAGGCGTGCCAAGTGGCTTACAAGATGGAATGATTCATGGCGATGTTCCGATACATTATGTCCTGTATATGGTGCTTCAGCTCCTTGCAACGCTCCAAGGCTCCAGAGATAGCTCCGCGCCTTAGCACGTTCGAGGGAAGCTCCGTACCCGATGACATCTCCTGCATCCTGCAAGCAGACTGTGGGGTTATCAGTACATTGTTATGCACTGGTGGGGAGGCTAGCTCGCCCATAATGCTATCATTACCAAATACGTTCTATTTACTTTTGTGCACCGTCTATCATTTATTGTCTTTCTAATCTTGCCTTAGGGTCAATTTCATGGCACATATCATGACCTATCTCGTGTTGCAGAATTCAAGTGTCGTATGGAAATACATGCACGACTTACCCATACTTACCGTCCGGCCTTCCCTGTCCAAAGTAAACCATGTTAGTCAACAATTCACATGTAGTAAGTTAACGTGATTCATGTAAACATTCAATGTTAAGGGTGTGTCCCTGCCTCAGGTTCTAGCATGTCGCAGGTACGTTCTCTAACTCATTTTGTATGAATTACTCTTTATTCACTTGGTATGTTACATTGCAAGCATGTTCAGGATGTTACATTTCGAGCATGTTCAGGAGGTACTTGTTTATTTTACATAGACTACTTTAATTTCAATGCAAGGACTTGCACGTGGATAGCCACCAGTAAAGCCCACTTAATCTATATGTATCGGTCGCTGGCATCACAAGCCATTTGGACATATCTCCTTGGTATTTCTCAACTTAGCATAGGGTGATGGCTGGTACACCCCGTTAAGTCTCTTGAATATACCATGCACTTACGTCTCCTGGTGCCTAAGCCCGCACCCAGGCAGCCCGTAAGCCCCGTTTTGATCCGCCTAGGCCGGCCACGGTTTTTTTCCCCATCGCCCGTGCCGCAGAATCCTTCCTCATGATGGCCACGATATTCCCCTCCATCGCCCGTGCCGTATGTCCACGACCATTTCGTATTGTCTTGTCATTTTAACTTAACGGCTATCTCCGAGTCGTAGGCTAACCCTTAGCCATAATGCGTTATCGACCAGGTTGTCGTTCGTGCAGCGCGGGTAGCGAGCCCCGTTGCACGTGCCCGTCACACCTGTCGCTAACCATTCTTTTTCTTTCTTATCTTTCATGTATTATTTCTTTCATTTCTTTCTTTCACTTGTTCGTTCATTCATAGATTCATTCATGTATTCATTCATTCATTCATTCATTTATTCGTTGATTCATTCATTCATGCATTATGCAACTCCCAATGCGGTAGTCGCCTTGGCGACCCATCGGTCCCATAGCCTTTCAATGTTGCTATACTCTACTCGGAACGACTATATTGATAATCTTCCCGTTTCATTGTTGTAACTCATTCATTGTTTCATTGTTGGCCGCAATAGGGAACATAAACGTAAGCTTGTGCCTTAGCATGAGCGTGGAGCACAGTGCGAAAGTTCACATTTTCCAAGTTCCTTACCATATTCTATACAAGCATACAAGATGGGATTATTCTCTTAGGTAGGTGCGTTGAGTCATTTATTAGCATGCACGGTGTTATCGCCTAGCGATTCTCGTGATAGTGTCCGTATTGTTATGTGTCTAGGCTAAGCAAAGACGGGTTCATCGGAGCCACCCACCTTAGCGATGTTCGCATCGGCCGAGCGATACTCTGAGCGCGCCTTTGAAAGTCTAAGTCTGGATTCATCTTGACGGACCAATGTAAGCCTTGCATCGATTCTTCATCAGGTCGATGCCAACTCTTCAGGTCGATGGCTTGTTTGAGTCGTTGCACTTGCCGTTTGAATCGGCATTTCGCTAGGGCGGAGCGGGTCATTACATAATACACCACTCAAAACAAGTCTCGTCCTCGAGACTTCCTGAGTGCAGGTCATCCTACCATTTCTTAACTCATACCGTGTGCATATCTTAGACAATTCCTATCGAATGGCTTTACCGTTTGATGGCATCAAACTATACTCGATACCTTTCTAAGTTCCGTGTCGCATACGTTTGGTCGATTTTATTTTATAACTTTTTATTCATTTAGAGTTGATGGTACTTATTCAATTCAAGTGTTTCTTCGTCTTGGTTACTATTTCTTCGTGTCATGGGACTGAAATGGTCGTACGAGGCACGTTGTAATTCGTTAAATGCGAGGGTCGTACGCTGAGGAAAACTCACTTTCGTTTATCTCGGTTATTGAGATGACCCGATTCGCTTCTTAAGCGTTCTTGTCCACGAAATCAGTATGATTTCTTCTTAGCGGGGTCGACCAAGTCTAAGTAATTTCCGTCCAATTCAAGACTAAGTATTGCACTATCGTCGAGCATATCTTCCTATCAATAGTTCAATTAGTTATACCAACTTTTACTTTCACGATATCGGTTCCATATCATTCGCTTGTTTAGGGCCGATCTTTGTGTCGCTCACGCACACTCTGCTCACACGTTTCTTCGATTCCGAGCCACGCTCGTACTAGTATCATTTCTTTCTTTTAACACGATTCCAAGTTCTCGACACTCTTCCATTCCTCAAGTCTCGTTTGGAATTTAATGTGTCACTTGGTTAGATCGTGCATGCATTCCAGGCGTCCCCAAAATACATGCATTCACCAAACCGCGTGATAAAGAATTCATCATTCTCACTCGAGTCGCATCGTGCACATACTTCGGCGTCCCTGAAATATATGCATGTCAGCCGAGTCTCGTGAGCAGGGTTTTTCTATATTCGTGATTCATGCTATCCATCCATGCCAATCCTCAAGATCAATCTTTCGATTGCTAACAATTGAAACAAGGCATCTCGCCTAACTGCTAGGCCATTTATTTTCGAGGCTAAGTCAATGTCAGGATTGGAATCATAGTTCCCCAACAATAATGCCAACACTGACCCCAATCCTAGGGTCAAACCAAAGTCGGTAGTATGGGGATTTTCTATCCAAACTCGCGTCACTCAGATTTCTAAACATCGAGCACGATCACCTATTCGTATCAATGTATTCGTTGTGCATATTCGAATCCATTAAATCACCCAATCGACATACTTCATATATCCATTCTAACCAATTCATGTATTCGATCACGAGGTCATCCAGCTCGACAATACATTGCGTCCCAATCTCACGCGAGTCCGATCATCCACGGTGGTTCATGAATCACCATGCAACGCTTTCGCGGAATAATCATTCTTCATCAGGTCGATGCCAACTCTTCGGGTCACGGCTCGTTTGAGTCTTTGCACTTGTCGTTTGAATCGGCGTTGAGCGGCGATACGCGGATTGGACCTACTCAATCCTCAAGTTCAATCATCAAACACACTGATTCATTCTCGAGTTTACCTTCACATCAAACCACAAGTCGAAGCAATCAAATTGCCACGCCATCCAAGTTCAATCACTTCCACTGTATGAATCACCATATCAGCGCTCACGCAGAGTGATCGTCCTAATCCGACGCGACGCATGTGCGAGGCCGGAGTTGCGCTCGCATAAGACAAGAACGTCAACGTTGTGGTTGTCAACGAAGAAAATCCAAGCATTCTTATTTTCATCCAAGCCAAATCCATTCGACAGTCTGACCGTCATGCGTTCAACTAGAAAATCCTCGAGCCAAGTCTATCTTTTCTTCGACACATTTTTAACATCCCAAGTATAGCATCCAACAGAATAATGACATTTGCACGATCGTCATTCGCCGAGTCAGAGTACTCCCGAGTTATCGTATATCGATCTTTGATACGCCTCAATACCATCGACGATATGCGTAACCTGACGATCTTCCTTTGTAACCGATTTCGAGTCGTGCGTTGATACTGTTGTCCGAGTTGGATATTCCATAATTTTATTTAATATTCAAGATCAAGTTCAACTGCTATTCCTCAAGCTAGTTTCAAGATCGCTGTTCAAACTCAAGTCACAATTCATTTGAATCAATCCGAAATCGTACGCGCGATCATCTAAGTTTCCTCGATCAAGACCATTCATTTTCATTCATCGTTCCGAACCATTTTCTAACTCGCGTTGCCCATTGACAAGTTGTCCAGCGACATCTCGTTCGGGACTTTTGAAGTCACGGCCAACTAAGCGTGACACGTTCTAAGGCTTTGCGCGATCGCATCGCTTGCCGACATACTCGTTCGATCCGTAAATCCTTTAGTCTCGCTCGAACAATTTCTATGACTTCCATACACTACTCAGGGTTCGAGCCACTCGACTAGCCATCGACACTCATTCTTATTCTTCTCCGAACCTATCACATACACCACTCGGATTCAAGCCATACGGTCTAGTCCTCAATCACGTTCGCGTCATGCGCTAAGACATCCTTCAGATTCGTTCGACGAATCTCTAGTGTAATCGCTCACGTCGCCTCGACGTACTAAGTCGTTCGCACTAATCCTCAAAATCCAAGCCAATCTTTCGGGTACGCCTAAGCGTTAACTCGATAGCGTTCCTATCGATAGACACTCAAAGTGTATCTCCGTTCTCGATCGAGCGATACTTGATATCGCTTGCAACCCGATTGCACCCAAAAGTCGAGGTACGCGACACGCGGCACAACATAACCAAAAGGCCGTGTGTATAGCTATCCCGTGCGGGCTATATTTGAGTTTGCACACTCACTTATTCTCGTTCGAGTGACAACCTATCTCGCTCGCATCTCGTTTGTACCGGAAGGTCTAGGTGTGCGATACTCCACACAACTTAGCCAAAAGGCTGCGTGCATAATCATCATGTCCGAACTATACTCTGGTCTCGTGTACTTCGTTTGCTATTGTCAGCGTAAGCTTATTCAAGCACGCACTGCGTTTGCTAACTCTTAGCATCGGTTCCTTCCAACTCAAGTTCGTCGTGGTGGCACAAAGGCCTTCGCCTATCGATCCCGTCCAACCGAGTACCCGTACGAGCTTTTGAAAATATTTTGACTTATTGTATGGAACATTCCAAGGCACAACGAGAGAGACCGTACACTTCTTTTTCCAACGATGAGCTTTCAAAACTGAAAAATCGACGTAAAGTCCAAGGACGTAAAGCCGTGCTCTGATACCAATCTGTCACGCCCCGCTTCCGTAGGAGTGATCGTCCTCGCTAAAGCGTGATGCAGCACGGGCCTAGGTTGCGCCCGTACAAGGCCAAGTCCAAAAACGGTCGATTTGAGCTAGGCCACGGAGTCGCACAGAGTGTCCCCATTTGCAGCGGAAAGTAAATGAACACAAGTTGAAGCGAATTCAAACTCTTTATTGATATTCAAGAAGTTTATAAGCGACGCTAGGCCGATATTACAAATCGCTCAAGCTCTCTCTCTGCAACATAAAAGGCGTGCCAAGTGGCTTACAAGATGGAATGATTCATGGCGATGTTCTGATACATTATGTCCTGTATATGGTGCTTCAGCTCCTTGCAACGCTCCAAGGCTCCAGAGATAGCTCCGCGCCTTAGCACGTTCGAGGGAAGCTCCGCCCCCGATGACATCTCCTGCATCCTGCAAGCAGACTGTGGGGTTATCAGTACATTGTTATACACTGGTGGGGAGGCTAGCTCGCCCACAATGCTATCATTACCAAACACGTTCTATTTACTTTTGTGCACCGTCTATCATTCATTGTCTTTCTAATCTTGCCTTAGGGTCAATTTTATGGCACATATCATGACCTATCTCGTGTTGCAGAATTCAAGTGTCGCATGGAAATAAATGCACGACTTACCCATACTTACCGTCCGGCCTTTCCTGTCCAAAGTAAACCATGTTAGTCAACAATTCACATGTAGTAAGTTAACGTGATTCATGTAAACATTCAATGTTAAGGGTATGTCCCTGCCTCAGGTTCTAGCATGTCGTAGGCACGTTCTCCAACTCATTTTGTATGAATTACTCTTTATTCACTTGGTATGTTACATTGCAAGCATGTTCAGGGTGTTACATTTCGAGCATGTTCAGGAGGCACTTGTTCATTTTACATATACTACTTTGATTTCAATGCAAGGACTTGCACGTGGATAGCCACCAGCAAAGCCCACTTAATCTATATGTACCGGTCGCTGGCATCACAAGCCATTTGGACATATCCCCTTGGTATTTCTCAACTTAGCATAGGGTGATGGCTGGTACACCCCGTTAAGTCTCTTGAATATACCCTGCACTTACGTCTCCTGGTGCCCAAGCCCGCACCCAGGCAGCCCGTAAGCCCCGTTTTGATTCCGCCTAGGCCGGCCACGGTTTCCCCCCCATCGCCCGTGTCGCAGAATCCTTCCTCATGACGGCCACGGTATTCCCCCCCACCGCCCGTGCCATTTGTCCACGACCATTTCGTATTGTCTTGTCATTTTAACTTAACGGCTATCTCCGAGCCGTAGGCTAACCCTTAGCCATAATGCGTTATCGACCAGGTTGGCGTCCGTGCAGCACGGGTAGCGAGCCCCGTTGCACGTGTCCGTCACACCTGTCGCTAACCATTCTTTTTTTTCTTATCTTTCATGTATTCTTTCTTTCATTTCTTTCTTTCACTTGTTCGTTCATTCATAGATTCATTCATGTATTCATTCATTCATTCATTTATTCGTTGATTCATTCATTCACGCATTACGCAACTCCCAGTGAGGGAGTCGCCTTGGCGACCCATCGGTCCCATAGCCTTTCAATGTTGCTATACTCTACTCGGAACGACTATATTAATAGTTTTCCCGTTTTATTGTTGTAACCCATTCATTGTTTCATTGTTGGCCGCAATAGGGAACATAAACGTATGCTTGTGCCTTAGCACGAGTGTGGAGCACAGTGCGAGAGTTCACATTTTTCAAGTTCCTTACCATATTCTATACAAGCATACAAGATGGAATTATTCCCTTAGCTAGGTGCGTTGAGTCATTTATTAGCATGCACGGTGTTATCGCATAGCGATTCTCGTGATAGTGTCCGTATTGTTATGTGTCTAGGCTAAGCAAAGACGGGTTCATCGGAGCCACCCACCTTAGCGATGTTCGCATCGACCGAGCGGTACTCCGAGCGCGCCTTTGAAAGTCTAAGTCTGGATTCATCTTGACGGACCAATGTAAGCCTTGCATCGATTCTTCATCAGGTCGATACCAACTCTTCGGGTCGACGACTCGTTTGAGTCGTTGTACTTGCCGTTTGAATCGGCATTTCGCTAGGGCGGAGCGGGTCATTACAGCGATGGCCGCGCACGACACGGGGCACGGCTCGGGGCCACGGAATAGCGGATCGGGGACCGAGGGTCGGGCGAACGCCGACAGCGCCGAGTGGGGGCGTGCGAAGCGACGCCGGAGGGGCGGGCTCGCTGCGGACGGAGGAGACGGTCCTGCACGGGGCGGCTAGGGCGGACTGCCGCTGGCGGCCTGGCGAGGTCGCGGGATCGACGGCGGTCGCTGTAGGCGACGGTGGTCCGATAGCGCAGTCGGCGGAGACGGCACTGGACGGGGGTTGCGCGCTGGTCAGGCGACCGGGGCGGTCGCGACTAGGGCGGCCGCAGATGTGGTCCGCGGTGCTGCGGTCGGACGAGGGTCGAGTCAGCGGAGCTAGGGCTCCGTCGGCCAGCTAGGGCTCTGGGAAAGGGGAGTGGAGTGATGGGGATAGAGAGGAAGAGATGGGAGTGAGTGAGAGAGAGGTAAAAAAAGAGAAGAAATAGAGGTGGAAAAGAGTGATAGAGTTGTGGGAAGAGTATGTAGGAGGGGAATATGTTAAAAGCTGGGTGTAAAACCCCTAAATTTCTACTATATTTTTATCGATTTTGTACTGATTTAACATTTTTGTATTGTACGTCGCGTAGTCGTATTGTACGTTGTGCGCAAACGGCATATTTCGTAAATTGCTCGACGAATACGAATATGTGCGAGCGTACATATTTTTAGAAAAATTTTTTTATTATAAAAATATTTTTTTATAGGAAAGTACTTGTTCAAATAAATATAATAAATATTTTATCTGTATAAAAGAGTTATTTTGTTCGTCAGTAGTGAATTGGAAAATTTTGGTTTATACAAAAATATATTCTAGATATTTGCAAAATTTGGAATTTGTGTAGTAACATATTTTTGTTATTTATAAAAAGCTACTTATTGATTTAATATTTAAGTAACTACCTTGTTTTTCGAAATTAATTAATGTTATGTTTTAATAATTATGAAAAAGATATTTTGGAATTTGTTTTATCAATATTTGAATTAATTTTGATAAATTAAAAAAATGATTTCATGTGTATTTAAATTAAATGAGGATTTTATCTAAGTTTGATTCGGATTTGAACAAAATAAGTTTAAACCAAATTTAATTTAATATGTATCTACGGGGTTTTAAATTAATCCTAATCCTTATCCTAATGGGAATTCCCACCTCCTATAAAAGGAGAGGTACTCCTCCATATATTTCTACCATTCGCAAATTCCTCCAAAAATTTTCTCCACACGTGCGTGCATCGTGTCCGTGCCAACCCAAGCCAGCGTGCACCGTGTCGGTGTCAATCTTATTCCAGCTATTGTACAGTTATCCGTCTCGCGTCGGGACACACCCCTGGCACGACACACGCCACCAACGTCATCTCCGACAACCCCCTCACAAACTCCGGCCGCTCCGGCCGCCAACTGCCAACATCCCATCAGCCACCATCACCACCTTGTTCCGTCCACCCCGTCGACTCTACAACCCCGATCACCGTCACCGCCTTACACCACCCATGCACAAGACCACCGCACCATCCTCCTCTTCCCCTTCTTGTACAGCCCCGGCCACACTTCCCGACAAACACCATCTTTCCGCCACCATTACCACCATCTTCCCCAAATTTTCGGCCACCAACCACCGGAAACTCCCATCACCGTTCTTTACCTCAACACCCAACCGTCCTGGCCGACCCACGACCACCCTACTGTCCTCTACCGCAGCGACGTCACCACGCTGCTGGTCATCACCTCCACCCTCTGTTAAACCCCTATGACTCATCATCATCATCATCAACAAGAGAGAAAACCCCAAATCAAAGAAACAAAACCCTAATTATAATTTATACGTCTAGCTACGCAAATAATCAACTCAGAAAAGAAATAGAAAATCTAAGCTACACAATATGGGACCACAGAAAAATAAAGAAAAACTGGGCTTATGCCCTTACGACAAATTAATTAAATTAAATTAATAAGGCTGAGGCGAGCTCTGAGTACCGTGAAGCGGTCCAATCAGAAGGCCGAGGTCCAACACCCAAGATACTAAAACCAGCAACAAGTTCTAAAAATAAAACATAATATAATTTAAATATAAATTATAGAAAATGAGCGTCTCAGACTTGGTCATGCAAATATCACGTTGCTGGCTTACGCCTCAACGTACAGAAAGTCCTGTAGCGTTTGCGTTTCACCGAGGCTCATCCGATCGATACGGTCGTCGCCTAACAGGGGATACAAAACTCACAAAATCTACAAAACCAAACCAACAAAACCAATTTTGGAAATCATTTGCAAAGACCGGGTATGAAAACATATTTTAATTTAATGAACTTAATTAATAATAATAATTTGAAGGATTTTACTGAAAATTTGGGCAGCACCTCCTCTGTAACTAGGACAACCTAGCCACGAGGCGATACTGATCCAAACACAAAATAAACATCCCAAACCAGGGAACCAAACCCGCCAACCAGAAATATGAATGTCCAAACCCAAGAATAATAAGCCACGGCCAAAAATAAAACATACCAACTAAGATAGAAAACAACCACATCAAAGGAAAGGAACACGCACACGCACATCACACTAAGATATAAGCTAACGAAAATACGCGTCCAACATACAAATATCTAAGCCACAAAATAACACCGCCGCGACGTAAAAACGAACGCGCGTATCCCCTAAACGCAACGAACTCAAATACCGATCCCCGAAATGGGGTCGGGAATGCGTCATCACCGACACGTAAATGCGACACACCAACGGGAGGGACACAGGGACACAAAGTATACCTCGGTGCTCGGCTAGAGCTCTCAGATGCAAAAATAGGAAAAAAATTCGCACGGACAGCGGGATCGGCTCGGGACAGCACTGGAAAGCGCGGGAAAGCAATGTGATCTCTGGATAGCGGCTCGACGAGGTCGGAAACGGCGGCGATGGCCGCGCACGGCAAATTAAAGGGCACGGCTCGGGGCCGCGGAATAGCGGATCAGGGCCTGAGGGTCGGGCGGACGCTGGCAACGCCGAGCGGGGGCGCGCGAGGCGGGGCGGACGTGGATGGGAGACGCCGGAGGGGCGGGCTCGCTGCGGACGGGGGAGACGGGCCGGCACGGGGCGGCTAGGGCGGACGGACGCTGGCGGCCTGGCGAGGTCGCGGGATCGACGACGGTCGCTGAAGGCGGCGGCGGTCCGGGAGCGCAGTCAGCGGAGACGGCGCTGTGCGGGGGTTGCGTGCTGGTCAGGCGGCCGGGGCGGTCGCGGCTAGGGCTGTCGCAGATGGAGTCCGCGGGACTGCAGTCGGGCGAGGGTCGGGTCAGCGGAGCTAGGGCTCCGGTTGGCCAGCTAGGGCTAGGGCTCTGGAAAAGGGGAGTGGAGTGATGGGGATGGAGAGGAAGAGATGGGAGTGAGTGAGAGAGAGGTGAAAAAAGAGAAGAAATAGAGGTGGAGAAGAGTGATGGAGTTGTGGGGAGAGTATGTAGGAGGGAAATATGGAGAAAGCTGGGTCGTGGGGGAGCTGGGTTGGGGGTTTAGATTAGGAATAGGTTTCTTTTTATTATTATTATTAAGTAAAACCAATATATATATATTTGTATAGATATAATGAGTAATGCATTTCATATAATTTCAGGTTTAATAGAAAATCCAAAGATGGGTTCGAAAAACGGGATCTGGTGTTAGGACTCGGGGTCGGATCCCGGGAACGGGACCAGGATATGGCGCAATCAAAGATCCGATAATTAATTTCAAAAATAAAGTTTTCCAGATCCGACTATAATAATAATAATAATAATAATAACCTAATCTAAACTAATAATCCTAATTAATCTAAATATCCAATAATTAATCTGCGGGTTTCACAATATGATTAACAAGTTTTAAATGGTTGATCACTTGAGATAACCTTATATAGTTAACAAAGTACTATTTAACCAAATGAGCAAATTAAACTCTGAGTAAACCTTATATTATTTAACCAAATGAGGTAAATAACTATCTAAAATACATAAAAGTAAAGTTGAATATATAGTTAACAAAGTATATATAAATTTATATACAGAAAAATCCAGATAAACACGGCCCTCTCCCATCCTAAAATGGATCCGTTCATGGCTGAAACCGACCAAACCTAGCACGACTATTCACTGTTGTGAGTGACAATTGGGTCAGATTGGGTTCCAATAGGTTCAGGTCCGACTCCATATATTTAGGCTGAACACGGAACCGATCCATTTAGGTCTGGTCTATAATATGGGTCATTGAACCAGAGCTGTTAATATTAATATTCTAGATTATTAATATTTCCTATTTTAATAATATGTATTTGTACAATTATTTATCCTAAACGGAAGTTACCATATTAATTCACCTCCCTGTCAGTAACCGGCAGATTTGGACCGTAATCCTAGCCCACAGGCCATGTGTCGGGGGGTTCCGGTGTGGTGCATGACACGTCCGCGCTCACGCAAACGGTCACTTCCTGCTGGCCAAAAGGGATTTCTATAATATTAATATGGGATAAATCAGGAATATTAATATTTGCGGAAAGCCGCCACCCATACTAGAGGATGAATCGGAATGATCAACTTAAAACATAAATTTCATAATTTAATTGTGTCGGAGAAAGAAAAAAAAAGGAGAAAATTGAGGTGTGTAGTGAATTCCTTGTGTTCTAGTGAATCGCTTGAGGAGCATCCCTCAAGTATAGTTGAAAATTGTTGCATTTTCCATTTCCATGAAGGTACAGATGTACAAACTAATGTCGTTCTCTTATGTTTTTTTATTTTTTGTTAAAAAAAAGGGGGGAAAAATCTCTCGTGTTTTGGATATGTACAAAACTTGAAATTGGGCCTAAATATGGGTTTAAAGCTGGACTAGAAGGCCTTGTAAGAACTTTTGTTGGATTCTGCAGTCTAAAACAAGGCTGGGCCTCTTTTAGGTCTTACTGTGAGGACACGAGAGATTTGGAATATATATGCTATTTGTGACAATATCGTAATATTCATAATGACGAGATATGTTGTCACGGAAAGAATATTATCAGTGACAAGTTTTGTTTATAAGAGTCGATAATTTTCTGTGACGCTATGTTTTTTGTCGTCACTTGTCTTTTACCTACGGAGGTATATGCAATTAAAATACGCCGTCATTGAACTCGTCATGAAAGATATGCTGTGACGCGTTTCACACATATTGTGACAATTTAATATGTCTGACATAATTAAAATGCACAAAAATCATCAATATAACAAATTAAAAAGACTCTAACCCTGATAGATGAAGGATTTGGTCGGACAAGAGCCTTATAAATTGTTGGACCACTACCTAGCAAGCACAACACTCAAAAAATCTGGACGGTGCCATCTGGAACAGTAGGTACCGGATACAATCTGGAGTCTGGACACTTCAAATTGTCACTGATGGTGCCATCTCAAACCTATGGTTGTTTGGAAAAGAATTAAATAAAACATTCAAAGAAAAAAATATTGCACTTTTCTCACACTTTTCCACAAAAAATCCGTCTCCTACGAAAAAAATGTAAAACGGTCTCTCCCTCCCTCAATAAACGTGTCCATGAAGATTTTTCTCCTTTCTAGTTTCTAACGTCTTTTATTTTGTCTTATGAAGTTTCTCATATTAATTTTTTAAATATTGGAAGGAAGTGCATAAGTGGAGGAGATTACAAAATAAATATATCTTGTTACTTGTAAATAAAATAATAAAAATTATATTGAGGGATAAGGGCCTCATTTTTTGGACATGTCTAGGATCTCCAAATTGTTAGAGCCGGCCCTGATTGCTATCTTATTGTAGTGGTTCTTTCTGCCTATCCTCTTGAGTGGGTTTCTACAGTTGGTCTTCGTGTTTATGAGGGGGAAAAAATACTAGTCTCTACTGTGACAGTGTTTGGTAGGAAGGATGGAAAAGTGGAAGGAAGGAAAATCAAAAAGATTTATTTTCCATCTATATGGAAAGGAAAGACTAATTCCTTCATTTGTGTTTGGTAGGATATGGAAGGAAAATTGAAGTTATATATTTTTCTTTATTTGGTTTGGAAAAAAAATAGAAGGAAGGAAAATAAAAAAAATATAGACTTTACCAATTATATCCTCAACTAACAATATTTATTTACCATTTGACTTTATTGAACTACTTTAAAATAATATAATTTCTATATAGTATAATTGTAAATTAAGATGGATATACACTTTTTCTTCCACTTTTGGGATTATTGATTTTCTTAGGTTATGAGGGAAAACCAATCCCTCCACTTTTTCTTCCATCCACTTTTCTCCTCATACCAAACAAGAGAAAATGTTTCCTTCCTCCCACTTTTTCCTCCTACCAAACACAGAGGTGTGTTTGGTAGGAGAAAAAAGTGAGAGAAAGGAAAATAGATGAGGGAAAAGTGAAGAGAAAGATTCATTTTCTCTTGTTTGGTATGGAAGGAAAATAGGAAGAAAGGAAAAGTGGAGGAATTACTTTTCCCTCATAACCTAAGCAATCCAATCCTCCCAAAAGTGGGAGAAAAAGTGGAGGCTTGTATTAATTAACAATTATACTACAATATGAATGTATTGTTTAAAAATTATTTATGAAGTCAAATGGTAAATAAGTGTTTTTAGTTAAGGGTAGAATTGATAAACCCTATATTTTTTACTTTCTTTCCTTCCACTTTTTCTTTCATAGCAAACAAAGAAAAATGCATATATTATCTTTTCCATCCTTGCTACCAAACACAAAGGAAGAAAATGATCTTTCCTTTCCATATGGAAGGAAAATGTATCCTTATCTTTTTCCTTCCATTCACTTTTCCATCCTTCCTACCAAACACAACCTAAGTTTATTGGATTTTCTGTTTTGTATTTTGTATTTTATCTATTGCTTCCTATTCATTTAGATTTTGAGGATGCTGCTGACGGTCTACATATAGCTCAGGGTTGTTTGATGTCTTCTATTTTAGGGTTCTGTTTGACAGTTTTTAAGGGTGTTTTTGAGATTTTGAAGTCTAAGGGTGTTGTTGACAGTTTTGAGGGTACTTTTTGATAGTTTTAATAGCCCAATTCTAGTATGTATTTGGATATATTTTGAAAAAAATAAAAATAAGATGCTGGTAATATATATATTTTTTGGGCTTGGATTGAATGATATATTTAATTCCCAATGAATGCATTAAGAGTTACTTAAATTGATATCATGAATATATCTTTGTTGTGTCCGAGATATATGGAGTTTTTTTGTTTTAAATTGAACAGAAATCGAGCAGTATTGAAATTTTTTTTGATGTAGCCAATTATAAATAACAAGGACCATGTAAACTCAACTGTAAATATAACCACAGAGAGAAAATCGAAATTGATAAATGGCTCGCAATTTCTGCCTACGGACGTGACCGTGGGCCTACATGGCTGAACTCCATTCGTCCTTCCTATTTACGTGAAGACCACCGTCTGTAGACCTGTTAATAAAAAACTGTCATGTGAACTGCAGGCCAAAAGCACGATTCACGTAGCAACGTCTATAGAAAATAGACTTGTCAATAAGAATGTACAACATCCATACAAGAATTCGCCAACTTGTAAACTTGGTTTGGACGAACATGGGTGTTAACCAGTTGACATAAGAATGCTAAGGAAAAAAAAAAGAAAAAAAAGAAACAAATTATATTCCATACACCATTGCGCTCCTCCTTGAATTATTTGGTGCAATACTTATTAAAGAAAAAAATATTTTGACCGGTCGTACTTCTAGAACGTTTTGTGGCATATGTTGTTGGCACATTTTATTTTGATATATTAACAGCATCTTCGTAGTTGAGTTTTCTATGTCTTCAGATTTATATCTTCTCAGAAGCTCTACTACATAAAGTCTTTCCTTTCAAGTGCTACCATCCTTTGCAGAGAAGACTGAAGCAGATACCGGCGCTCCGTGCAATAGACGGCTTCCTACTGCTTAGAGTCTTCGGGTCTGTACAAAGTCTAGGTATATCTGTAAACACTTAAGGACGGATGACAAAGTAAAAGCATAAGTCAAAAATCAATCTCTTACAGAGCGGCATACCGGCGGTATGCCCCGGCATACCGGCGGTATACCATTTTTATCGTCCACAAAGTTGCTGTGACAAATTGTCGGCATACAGGCGGTATGCTCCAGCATACCGGCGGTATACCGTTTTTATACCCCACAAACTTGCTGTGACAAATTGTCAGCATACCGACGGTATGCTCCGGCATACCAGCGGTATACCGCTTAGTGGACCACAAAAACGTTCTGTGATAAAACGTCGACATACCGACGGTATGCTCCGTCATACCGGCGGTATACCGTTTTGTTTACCTGAAAATGTTCTGTGATAAAACGTCGGTATACCGACGGTATGCCGTGGCATATCGACGGTATACCGGGTTATAAATATTTGATTTTTGAATTACTCTGACTAGCATTAATGGCCGCATTTAATGCTTTCAAACGGTCATTAATATGACCGTTACTATTTGGTCGGTATACCGACGGTATGCCGCTGCATACCGACGGTATGTCGGTCTGCCTGTATCCAGAGCATTAAATGCCACCCACTATTGGTTTCTCTATAAATGAAAGCTCTCTCTCTCATGAGGCTTTCACCAACTCTTGCCATAAATTTTTCAAACAACCAAGAGCTCCACCATTAATACTCTACCAAGCTTTTAATTGTCATCCTCGCCCAAAGTGCTAGAGTATTTAAAGAGTTGTAATTTTTGATCTTCACGTGTTAGAAGATCAACAAGTTCTCTTCTCATTTGTTTGAAATTGGCGAGCCTTCATAAGAAAACTCGTGTGTTGAAGTTGGCGAGTCTTCGGATCCAAACTCGTATTGAAGTTGGCGAGTTCTTCGGATCCAAACTCGTGTGTACTATTTGATTAAATAGTAGATTTAAGCCAGAGAGAGTTCCGGGACTGGATTGCCTCAAGCGAGGATACCAGGATACATCTTGTGTTTGATCTTCCTACTCTTTACTTTTATTTGTCATATATTGCTTCTGTTGCTGTAGTTATTTTTTATTTCCCTATTCATCTCCCCTCTAGGGTTCTACAATTGGTATCAAAGCTTTGTTCTCTTGATTTGGATTTACACCCTTTGAGTGATCCATGGCCACTAACCCTAGTATCAACACCTTCCACAATGAAGGACACTCCACAAATAGGCCTCCCCTATTTGATGGAACTAACTATAACTACTAGAAGATTATGATGAGCATTTATCTTAAGTCCATAGATTTTGATTTATGGGATTGTGTGATAAATTGTCTTCCTACTCCTTCCAGAGTTATTGAGGATATTGCTTCTGACACCCTTAGGGACACACTTACTGAAAACACCAAGAAGCTTGCGAGTCGAGATGCCAAGGCTATAAACGCTCTTTATTGTGCTCTCGACAGTAGTGAATTCAACCGAATCTCTACTTGCAAGACTTCCAATAAAATTTGGAAGTTACTTGAAGTCACACACGAGGGTACTTCACAAGTGAAGGAATCCAAGATTAGTAGACTCACGCAAGAATATGAGTCCTTTAAGATGAAGCACGATGAATCTATTACTTGTATGTTTACTCGTTTTGGTGATATTATTAATCCTCTATCTTCTCTTGGTAAGGAATATCCTGCTCATGAAAAGATCAGAAAAATTCTTAGAGGATTGACAAAAGTTTGGAGTCCTAAAGCTACCGCAATCATTAAGGAAAACGATCTGACAGTCAAGAACCTTGAGACCCTCATGGGTAAGCTAATGACTCATGAACTCGATATGAAGGATCAAGAGGAATCCTCCATACAGGAGAAGGAAAAGGAGAAGACCAAAGAGAAGGAGAAATCTCTTGCTCTCAAAGCTACAAAGTCCTACTCCAAGGATAGCTCCGACGACAATGAGTCGGACGATGATGAAGAAATAGCTCTCACAGATAAGCACTTCCGGAAGTTCCTCAAATTTAACAAAGCCAACCGCTTCAGACGGGACAATAAGGAAGACCCGGCATGTTATCAATGCAGAAGACCCGGACACATCAAGAGGGACTGTCCGATAATAAGAAAAGACTCAAGCAAGTACGAGAAGCCTAGCAAGGGAAGCTCGTCCTCCAGGAAATTCGTCAACACAAGCATTTGGTGTGAGAGTGACGCAAGCGACTCCGACAACGACAAAGAGTGCAAACACAATGCCAACGTTTGTCTCATGGCAACCGATGAGGTACTTGATGATCTCTCCTTAAATACTCTTACTTATGATGATTTGGAGAAAGCTATCCTTGAATTGCATGAAGAGCACAAAGGTGTTAGGAATAAATATCTCTAAAAGAGGTTGATGCTCTTCAACTTGAAGTAGAAAGACTCTCAAGCATCATTATTGATGTAAAGGGAAAATCTCCTGCTTCTGACACGGATGAGATAGAGTCTTTGCGACTCAAGTTTCAAGAATCTCTTGACACCATCAAGAAAAATGATGATGAGATTCAATCCATGAGAAGTTCTTATGAATTTGCTATGCACAAAGTTCAAGATGCTAATAGGAGAGAATATGACACTTCTATTAAGTATAATGATCTTCTTATACAGAGTAAGAAATTAGGTAATAAGAACACTACTCACATGCATACTCCAAGACACCTCCACACTCATCACAATGCTAGGCATACTTCTTACATGAACACTACACACAAATCCTTTTCTAACACAAGCAAAGGACCTTTTGTTAAGAAAAATACTTCGCATCATGCTTTTTATTATCATCATCACAATACTAATGTTAGAGCTCCTCGCACTAGAGGTTCACATATGCATGATTCTCACATATCTTCTTCTAAATCCTCTATAATTTGCAATTACTGTGGCTTGCATGGACATACGACCAATTATTGTCATACAAGGAAACTTGTTGATAAGAAAGTTTTCATGTGGGTTCCTAAGACTAACACTCAAGGACCCATAAGATCATGGGTACCAAAATGTTCATCTTCAACTTATGTTGTAGGTGAAGAGTCCTTCTCATGCTAGAAGCAAGTGGATTCTCGATAGCGGTTGTTCACGGCACATGACCGGAGATGCTTTATTATTTACAACGCTATCGATGAAGAAGGAAGGACACGTCTCTTTTGGTAACAATCTTAAAGGTCACATTATAGGAAATGGTAATATAGGTTCCCCTCCTTATTATTGTATTAAGAATGTGTGTCTTGTTACTAATCTTAAACACAATCTTCTTAGTATTAGTCATATTGCCGATAATGGTTATGATATCAAGTTTGTTAAGCTCAAATATTTCATTACCGATAGCTCTAGTGGATCTATTGTTTATGAAGGCATTAGAGAAAACAATATTTATGTTTTATATCTTGTTGAAGACACTAACAATGACAGGTGCTTAGTTGCTAAGAACGATGAGAGTTGGCTTTGGCACATGAGGCTCGGACACGCCAACATGGATACCATCTCTCATCTTGCTACCAAAAAGCTCGTAAGAGGACTCCCAAGTATCCCGTTCAAAAAGGATATGGTGTGTGAAGAATGCGAGAAGAGTAAGTTAACAAAGTCATCCTTCAAATCAATCAACTCTGTGAGTACTTCTAGACCTCTTCAACTTATTCATATGGATCTTTTTGGTCCTAGTAGAGTTGCTAGCCTTGGAGGCAAGCTTTATGCTTTTGTTTTGGTTGATGATTTTTCGAGATTTACTTGGGTTATTTTTCTTGCTTGCAAAAGTGATACTTTTCGTGAATTTGTTGCTTTTTGTAAACGTGTTCAAAATGAGAAAGGCTTTTCTATTAACAAAATTACAAGTGATCATGGAGGAGAATTTGACAATGACGATTTCAAAAGATTTTGTGAAAAGAATAGTTTTGGACATGATTTTGCTTGTCCACGAACTCCTCAACAAAATGGTGTTGTGGAGAGAAAGAATAGAACCCTTGGCGATATGGCCCGGGTTATGTTAAACCAATATAAGCTCCCCCAATATTTTTGGGCAGGAGCCGTTAATACGGCATGTCATGTTATAAATAGGGTCTTGATTAGACCTATTTCTAAGAAGACTCCTTATGAGCTTTGGTTTGACAAAATTCCCTCTATTGAATATTTTAAAGTTTTTGGTTGTAATTGTTTTATTTTGAATACCAAGGATAACCTAGGCAAGTTTGAAGAAAAAGCCTATGAAGGAATATTCCTTGGATACTCTACTCATAGTAAAGGTTTTCGTGTTTTTAATAAAAGAAGTCTTGTTGTCGAAGAGTCAATCAATGTCTCTTTTAATGAACTCAACTCTTCTACATTCTCCTCTTTCGAGGATATTGATGACATCTCGTTTGGGTTAGAGAACTCCTCTATTGAAGATCGTCCTTCTTCATCTAATAATGAAGTTGTGACTCCAACAAAAGAGTCTCCTCCTCTCGAGCCTCCTCAAAAGGATCTCCCAAAAGAATAGAGATTTTTTACCAAACATCCTAAGGAACTTATCATTGGGGATCGTTCCTCCAGTGTTAGCACTAGATCCTCCACTCGTGATCTTTGTGCAAACGTGACTTTTATCTCTCAAATAGAGCCTAAAAATGTTAATGATGCTTTTCTTGATGAATTTTGGATGATAGCAATGCAAGAGGAGTTAAATCAATTTGAGCGAAACAAGGTTTGGGAACTTGTCCCAAAACCTAGTAATCACCCCATTATTGGAACGAAATGGGTGTTTCGCAACAAACTTAATGAAGATGGGTTAGTGACTCGTAATAAGGCCCGATTGGTTGTTCAAGGCTATAACCAAGAGGAAGGCATTGACTACGACGAAACCTATGCTCTGGTTGCACGTCTTGAATCCATTCGTATGCTTTGTGCTTTTGCTTGTTTTAATGACTTTAAGCTCTTTCAAATGGATGTTAAGAGTGCTTTTCTGAATGGTATTATTAAAGAGGAAGTTTATGTTAAACAACCTCCCGGCTTTGAAGATTTTCAATTTCCTAATCACGTGTTCAAACTCCACAAAGCCCTTTATGGCCTCAAACAAGCTCCCCGTGCTTGGTATGAGCGCCTTAGCTCCTTTCTTGTTTCACACAATTTTTCAAAGGGGAAAGTCGACACAACACTTTTTATCAAATCCCATAATGACACTCTCTTATTGGTTCAAATTAATGTCGATGACATTATTTTTGGTTCTACTAAGAACACACTTTGTGTAGAATTTGTTGAAGTTATGTAGGAAGAATTTGAAATGAGTATGATAGGTGAGCTATCATTCTTTTTGGGATTACAAATCAAACAAGGACCCAAAGGGACCTTCATCAATCAAGCAAAATATACAAAGGATCTCCTCAAGCGTTTCGAACTTGACTCATCCAAATCAATGAGGACTCCTATGGCAACAACGACAAAGCTTGACCAAGATGAAGATGGCACATCGGTTGACATCCGTAAGTAACGAGGTATGATTGGTAGTCTACTTTATCTCACTGCTAGCCGTCCTGATATCATGTTTAGTGTATGTCTTTGTGCACGGTATCAAACAAATCCAAAGGATTCGCACTTGTGTGCCGTAAAGCGTATTTTTTGATATCTCAAAGGTACCGTGAACATGGGCCTTTGGTATCCGAAATCTTCATCCTTTGAGCTTCACGGCTTTTCGGATGCAGATTTTGTTGGATGCAAGATTGACCAAAAAAGTACTAGCGGTACATGCCAATTCCTTGGGAAATCCTTGGTATCGTGGTTTAGTAAGAAACAAAATTCTGTTGCTCTTTCAACCACTGAGGCCGAATATATTACGGCCGGTGGCTGTTGTGCACAAATTCTTTGGATGTCACAAACACTTTTAGATTATGGCATTTCTCATTCTTGCACCCCTATTAAATGTGATAACACTAGCTCGATCAATCTCACGAAAAACTCGATTTGTCACTCACGTACGAAGCACATTGAAATTAGACACCATTTTCTTCGTGACCATCAACTAAAGGAAGATATTCGTCTTGAATTTATTGACACTACTTATCAGCTAGCCGATATTTTCACCAAACCGCTTCCGGAAGATCGCTTCACCTTTTTTTGCCAAGAATTAGGCATTTTATCTTTTGACCCGTAAATCTTCTTGGCCAGCACATCGACGGTATACAGCGGTATACCGACGGCATACCGTTTTTCGATTCAGAATTAGGTTCTGTCTCAAACCTCGGCATACCGACGGTATGCCGGTTCGCGGCGGACAGCTATTCAAATCCAGATCCGGGCCCACATTTCCTCTTTTCTCTCCTTATTCTTTTCAACCCTCATTTAATTCTTTCACATCCATCACATCCCTATTAATTACCCCTCTCATCTTCCCAATTCATTACTTCCCATCACATTAATTACCTATCTCTTCATATCCCCCATTACTCCTCTTTTCACTCCCTTATCATCATTTCCAACCCACTTCTCTCTATAACCGTTCCCCAACCCACCCCTCCCATTCCCAACTCCAACCGTTCATCTCCCTCCTTCTCTATTAAAACCCTTTCTTTTTCTTCTTCTCCCTAAACATCTTATCCTCACCTCAAAACCCTAACCTCCTCCTCCAACTTTCCTTCATGGCCAATCCGAAGCGTCCCCGCTCCTCCTCCACCTTCTTCAATCCCTTCACTCGGGTGGCTCTCCCTCACGGATATGATCAGCGGGTCTTTACATCCTCCTTGGCGACCGAGACTTGGTTTCAACACTTCGTCCATCATAATGTCTTCAAGGGCCGAGTAATCAATTGGAATCTCTTCCCCGGCCATGTCTTTCTATTCGACGAGGCCGGACTCTCTTGCCTCCTTCGGCGTCAGATTCCCATCTACCCCGTCGCCGTCCGTCTCTTTTACTGCAACTTGGTCCCGGACGACGAGCACGGCGCCATACAGTCGATGGTCAACGATCGTCATTTCCGTCTCATGTCTCGGGACATCGGCAACATCCTCGGCATCCCGGACAAAGGCAAAGCTTTACCGTCCTTGGCTGCTCTTCACTCTTCGGCGGCGTCCCCCTTCGACGAGTTCTGCCACATAATTTGCAAGCGCTCCAACCCTCCTGCTATCCCGGCCCTTTCCGCACAGCTGGAGCCGTTTTACTACGAGCTCCATAGGATTGTGTGCCACATACTCTATCCTAAGGGCGGGAACTATGACGCCATTACCGACGACGCCCTGGTGTGCATGTACTACCTCTATGCAAGAAAGTCCTTCTCCTTCCCCAAGACTCTCCTTCATGTCTTCAAAGGTGTCATGCCAGTGGGAAAGCAGAACCTTTATTACGGCTCCTTCATCACTCTCCTTCTGGAAGCCAAGCAAGTCGATCTCTCCCTTTGCTCCTCGGACGACGTCCCTTCCTATCTCGCTGTTTCCCGCTCCGCTAGTGGTGCCTCTACTTCGCGTGCTTCTTCTTCCTAAGAGCCGCCTGCTTCCACTCCTGCTGCTCCCGCATCCACTCCTCCTGCCTCCGGCCGCTATATGTCGCTGACTCAGCAGCATTTCGACATGCGTATGCGCAGGCAGAGGAACAGATGAGGGCTCACACTCGTGGCCTTGGCACTCTGATTCAGTCCCGCTTCCATGACCAATCATACTTTATTCAGCGCTCTATTCAGGACCGGGACATGTTTTTGGATCTGAATCTTCAAGATCCAATGTACCAGGCCTCGCGCTTTTTCGATCCCAATGCCAATGGATTCATGTACCCGGACGATATTGATCCTTATGGCGCTTTTCACCAGGCTCAGGATGGTGGGGACGATCCGGCAGACGATTAGGGGTGGCTTCCTTTCGATGATGGTGTCGAATAATGAGTGTCTTAGTTTGTTGTGTTTGTTTTTTATTCTGTCTTTTGCGGTCCTTCGGGGACCTATGTGTGGTTGGTTCTAGTACTTTGCAGTGCTGCGGGGACTTGGTTTGTGTCTTTCTCATGTTGTTAACTCTCGTAGAGGAGAGTCTTTTAAATTGTCTTATGTAGTATGAGTGTCTTGCATGTATTAATCTCTCACTTCCATATATCAATACATGCTTTTTATTCTATGCTCTTGTCCATATTATTGCTATATTTTATTTCTGTTTTGTTTTTCCATCTTTGACTAAGTGACAAAGGAGGAGAAAACGTATTGAGGGGGAGTTGTCTACCTACGGGGGAGCTACTCCCTGAAGATGCTATCTTTCTATTTTGTCAATTATCAAAATGGGCCGGGGGAGATTGTTGGCACATTTTATTTTGATATATTAACAACATCTTCGTAGTTGAATTTTCTATGTCTTCAGATTTATATCTTCTCAGAAGCTCTACTACATAAAGTCCTTCCTTTCAAGTGCTACCATCCTTTGCAGAGAAGACTGAAGCAGATACCGGCGCTCCGTGCAATAGACGGCTTCCTACTGCTTAGAGTCTTCGAGTCTGTACAAAGTCTAGGTATATCTGTAAACACTTAAGGACGGATGACAAAGTAAAAGCATAACTCAAAAATCAATCTCTTACAGAGCGGCATACCGACGGTATGCCCCGACATACCGGCGGTATACCGTTTTTATCGTCCACAAAGTTGTTGTGACAAATTGTCGGCATACCGGCGGTATGCTCCGGCATACCGGCGGTATACCATTTTTATACCCCACAAACTTGCTGTGACAAATTATCGGCATACCGACGGTATGCTCCGGCATACCGACGGTATGCTCCGGCATACCGACGGTATACCGCTTAGTGGACCACAAAAATGTTCTGTGATAAAACGTCGGCATACCGACGGTATGCTCCGACATACCGGCGGTATACCGTTTTGTTTACCTGAAAACGTTCTGTGATAAAACGTCGGTATACCGACGGTATGCCGTGGCATACCGACGGTATACCGGGTTATAAATATTTGATTTTTGAATTACTCTGACTAGCATTAATGGTCGCATTTAATGCTCTCAAACGGTCATTAATATGACCGTTACTATTTGGTCGGTATACCGACGGTATGCCGCTGCATACCGACGGTATGCCGGTCTGCCTGTATCCAGAGCATTAAATGCCACCCACTCTTGGTTTCTCTATAAATGAAAGCTCTCTCTCTCATGAGCCTTTCACAAACTCTTGCCATAAATTTTCCAAACAACCAAGAGCTCCACCATTAATACTCTACCAAGCTTTTAATTGTCATCCTCGCCCAAAGTGCTAGAGTATTTAAAGAGTTGTAATTTTCGATCTTCACGTGTTAGAAGATCAACAAGTTCTCTTCTCATTTGTTTGAAGTTGGCGAGCTTTCATAAGAAAACTCGTGTGTTGAAGTTGGCGAGTCTTCGGATCCAAACTCGTGTTGAAGTTGGCGAGTTCTTCGGATCCAAACTCGTGTGTACTATTTGATTAAATAGTGGATTTAAGCCGGAGAGAGTTCCGGGACTGGATTGCCTCAAGCGAGGATATCAGGATACATCTTGTGTTTGATCTTCCTACTCTTTACTTTTATTTGTCATATATTGCTTCTGTTGCTCTAGTTATTTTTTATTTCCCTATTCACCCCCCCTCTATGGTTCTACATATGTTTGCATTGAAAAATGTGGTAGTATTTTGGAAACTCTTCTGCCTCTATTAGGGATGGCAACGAAGCGGGTAGGGGCCGGGGACCATATCCTCTATCCCGGTCTCCGAGTAGTGTTTGAATTTTCATCTCCATCCTCATTTCCAAGCGGGTTCAATTTTTTATCTCTATCCCCATCCCCGTTAAACAATGCATTTCCCTTTCCGATCCCCTTTCCCGTCTCGTTATCACCTACGGGGCCGGATTTTCTTGTCTCCGTCTCTCGTTCGGTTAAGAATTTTTTAGTACATTATAATCTTAAAAAAATATGTTTATTCAAAAAAATTATAAGGCATGTTAATAATGGCTTTCATAAAAATAAATATATATACTACTAGATAGATCAAGAGAGCATACTTTTTCTAATGGGTTGCACATATGGATATTGGTATAAGTAACTGGGGTTCGAAGATTTATAGGGGCGGGGAGTACTATACTCGTACCTGTCCCCGAATCCGATCGGAGAATTTTTGAAATCCCCATCCTCGTTCCTATTCCCGTTTTTAAATCCCCAAAGCCGTCCCCATCAGGTAAAAAATTCGGGTCCCCGTCGGATTCGGGAGGATATTGCCATCCCTAGCCTCAATTGAAATTGCTCATGGGCTCATATCCATAACTCAATCTCCAGCTAGCCGGGCCGATAGAAGGGTAGTGCAATGGCCCGCGGGCCTGGTTGAAGGAAATTAATTTGTTTTTATGAATGAGAGACAATAGAGGCCAGAAATTCCACTGCCACAATCCTTTGATTGGTTTTAATGAAGATAGAGCCTCACCATCAGTGGTGACTGTATATATGCACCACTTGAGGTCAAGAGACATTCTGCAATTCCTTAGCACACAAACGTGTGTTAATAGTGTCTCCACCCAAAAGGAAGGACAATAGGCTTAGAGTTATGTGCTACGTAAACTACATATGTAGCACACAATGACACAATTCTCAATTTGGGGAGTTAATTAATTGTACCTCTTTATGGTTTGTACACATTTTAATAACTGTTTTCGTTGTTTTAAAAAAAAAAAAGCATTCTTTTGGCTGCTTAATTTTTCACTCATTTTTTCTATGCACCAGGAATACAACTAATTAACTCTATAAATCAGGAGGGTGTTCTTTATTTTTAAAATAACAAAAATAGTTACCAAAATATGTACAAACTATAGAGAGATACAACTAATTAACTCCAATTTGAGACATACATGGTTTGTCGGATTTCCAACACATGATCTTACAAAATTTTGTTAGATCTGACTTGTCATGCTCTTGTACTTATTATATGGCTGACTCACATTTTAGTATGCATGTTTTGTACATGATCCACGTATCATTCAAGCACAAAGAAGAACTAGTAGGAAAATAATTAGGATGATCGAGATTCTAGCGAAGTACCAAAAAATTATGAAATTGGGGTACTTACTAAGAAAAAGACTTTCTAAAGTAAATCTTCTCTACGATGATACTCCATGTAAGAATAATCTCCATATAGTCATAAAACTATAATGGTCAAAACTTCTGACAAATTATAAATAGAATAAATTTCACATTGCAACAAATATATTTCCAACACTATGTAGATGCATGTACTAGTTTTCTTTTCAAACCATGTCCATCTCTTTTATCAATATCTATAAGTTACATTTGACATGTTCTATCAATTAAGATAGGGGTGCAACTCGGGAGGGCTAAACCCGAATTTGATCGAATAAATTCGTTAATGGGTTGGATTAGGGTTGAAGATACTCGGATTCAGGTTCAAGCTCGGGTTAAAATATTTAAATACGATCAAAAATCGGTTTGGGCTCAGACTCATGTGTTGGGTTACTCGAAGAATCCAAAATAGGATACACATGATGCATGCAGCCCAAGTGGTCGGAGTTCGAGCCCCAGTGGAGACGAGTTCGCCACAATTACTCATTGTTTCAATATATATATATATATATATATATATATATATATATATATATATATATATATATATATATATATATATCCACTCATTTTTTGCATCCCCAAGCATCCTTATGTTAACAACCGTTGAATGTTATTTAAGTCATCTAATCTTATCTATTGGTTTTAACTATCAAATCAACGGTTAAAATTAGATTACT
The DNA here is from genome assembly GCA_029216955.1 of Iris pallida. Classification (NCBI taxonomy): domain Eukaryota; kingdom Viridiplantae; phylum Streptophyta; class Magnoliopsida; order Asparagales; family Iridaceae; genus Iris; species Iris pallida. The sequence goes on from JANAVB010004600.1 coordinate 7,949,976, forward strand.
TAAACAACATCCAACATGTGTATAGTATGGGGATACTTGGGGATACAAAAAATCGGGGATGTGGATCCCTCATATATATATATATATATATATATATATATATATATATATATATATATATACTTCTTAAATAAAAGTTTAAATCCTAAATTCTCAATCCAAACTCTTTAACTCCTCATCCTAAATCGCATTTCAATTTGTATTTGGTAATGATCGAGGCTTGATTGCAATTTGATTATGTGTTCAATATTGCTTTTGTTTAAATTATTTCAAATATTGTATTAGAACCTGATAAATCTGATGGACCTAACCCAACCCGAGCGTAACACGATCCTCCGAATTTGGTCTTTGACTTCATATGTTGAACCCGAGGTCGGATCGGACTTAGACTCGGACTAGACTTATGATTCATTGGGTTGGACTCAGATTGGCCTCAACCCCAATCCAACCCGTTCGAGTTGCACCCCTAAATTAAGATAGTATACATGCTTCACCTTTATACCACTTGTACTAAAGATAATAAGTCAAAATATAAATTTTGTGGCTACATCACTATTAAATTATAATATTTTTCTAGTAATAAAAATTACTTTCTTTTATATATATATATATATATATATATATATATATATATATATATATATATATATATAGTGTCCAAACACAGGACCGGGTTCAAATCTTCCCTCGGACAGTCGGTTGACTTATACATGAGATATTATTACTCAAGAAACATGCAAGGACAGAAAAGAGGAAGATTAAATCTCAAGAAACATGCAATATTAATACTAATCATAAGTAACATGACTCAATCTTGAATTACATAAATAATCACCGATTAACAATTAAAATTAAAAATGAGAGAGAGAGAGAGAGAGAGAGAGAGAGTAATCTGGTCATGACAGAGAAGCCAGTAGCAGAATACTAGGCTTCACATACATGAGATTATTATGGGGTTGACAGCAATGACTGATAATAGCAGTACTTAACATTGAGCTCTTCATCATCACGAGGACGTAGCAATGCAACACGTCTCCCATATGAAGAGCGGCTTCCTGAGCTGGCTGCACCTCTTCATGTCGGTCAGCAGCTCCTCCCTGTTCCTCCTCCTCGTCGTGAACAGCAGCTTGTTGTCCGTGGAGCAGGCCCGCAGGCCCCCGTCCGCAGCCGCCGGGCACGCGCTCAGCGAAGACGCCGCCACCGCCGCCGCCGCAGCCGTCGTAGCGCCCGCCGTCGACCGCCTCAGGCTCGTGGTCGTCCCGCAGCCGTCGGAGCGATCGGCGGTGCAGCTGACGAATTTGTTGATCACGATCGACGTCGACCTCTGCGCCTTCGTCGCGGCCGAGCCGCCGCCGCCGTGCTTCTGCGATTGCGTGCTCACCTTCACCTCCACCACGGTCCCTCGGTCGACGACCTCCACCTCTTCCTCCTCTTCCTCTTCCTCTTCTTGGTCCTCCAGCTCCGTCACGTCCTCCAGCTCGTCCGCCACTTGTGGGTCAGTATCAGCGTTCCTCCTGGGCGGTGTGGCGTTGTCGACGAAGGAGAGGAGGAGGCGGCCGCCTCGGCGCTCGGCGTGGAGGTAGTTCTGCGAGTGGACGGCGACGGCCTCGACCACGAGGCGCCCGTCCTCCCGGCGCGGCCTCATCTGGACGCACGGGCCGTCGCGGCACGAAATGGAGGGGAGCGGCGGAGGGAACGACCGGCCCGGCGACCGCCTGCCTAGCGAGCAGTGGTAGTTCACGCCAGCGTACTCATCAGCTGCTCGTTTCGTGGGAGGACGGCGGCGAGCGGAGGAGGACGTCGTCACGGAATAGTCCGCCGCGTCGACGAGCTCCTCGGAGCCGGTCTCGGAGCCGAGGCTCTCGGTGCAGACCTCGAGGCTCTCCTGGGTCATGAGGCTCGACGAGCGCTTCGTCAGGGGGTGCACGTACGGCTCGTCGGCGACGAGTTTGGATTGCTCGGCCTTGCGTGCTTGGATGGAGGTCCATATGTCGAACCGGCCGGGAGGCCTCTCTGCTTCTTCTCGGCTTTGGTCGTTCTTGACCATGGTGGCAGGAACGGACACGTTGAGGAGCGAGCCGAGCGCTTCCTTCTTCTCGAGAGGGAAGGGAACGCTAGTGGAGCTCCAGCTGCAGATGGCCACTGACATGTTGCACTCTTTTGTTATGTTTCTTTCTCTTTGCGAGAGAGAGAGAGAGAGAGAGAGAGAGAGAGAGAGAGAGAGAGGTGTTTGTTTGTTTGTTTGTTGGTGGTGGAGTGATGAGAAATCGGAGTGGGGGGAGAGGGTGGTATTTGTAGGGGACGGAAAGGAAGGAAAGGGCTCCTCCCCCCACTCCTCTGTCCTCCTCTCCCTAGGAACCTTTCTGCCCTCCGGGGGCCCAGCCACTACTACTGTACTCTTTCCACAAAATCGTCACCCACTCTTTTTTGCTCTGCTTCGTAAACTTTAATTATGTATAGAATTTTATAATAGTGTAATGCAACCTCCAAATTATTCCTCCAATACATTTCTTCTTATGTGACACTTAACGTGACATGTTAAATAATATTATGTGTCATTTGATATCACCGATAACGTGACAAATTTTAATCCAAAAAATTAATTATCCAAATTTGTCCATATTAATTTAATGTTAATATTAATTAATATTAATATTATTGTTAATATTATTATTAATTAATGTTAATATTAATTTTAAGTTAATGTTAATATTAATATTATTTTTAATGTTAACAATAATATTAATTTTAATATTAATGTTAATGTTAATATTAATATTAACATTAATTTTAATGTTAATTTTAATTTTAATTTTAAAATTTATCACGTCAGCTACTCATCAACATATCACATCAGCTATCACGTAAGAAAAAACGATTTGGAGGTACAATTTAGAAGTGCAAATGGCATTATTCTTTATAATATTCATAAACCACAAAATCTCCACCACTATTAATTGGGGATGATTCTCATGTATCCCACCAAAACTTTAGTTAATGTACATGACTCCGATAAGGCAAACGTGGAAGCCATCCCATAGCTGCTAAGCCATCCCATAGCTGCTAGTGTAGATTTTGCAATACGTGGAAGCCATCCCATAGCTGCTAAGCCATCCCATAGCTGCTATGTAGATTTTGCAATATATATATATATATATATATATATATATATATATATAAACAAGAATCAAAAGTTTCATTTTCTGAGTCCCGCAAAAGTTCCGTCCCCTGCACCATCGGATCGGGAGGTCTGCGCGGGATCCGCTCGTTCGAGCTCCGCCAAGGCCCCGTCCCCCTGCACCATCGGATCAGATGACTCGCGCGGGACCCGCTCGCACGTCTGTTCGATCCAACGGTCGTGGACGACATGGCTTCCAATCTGGTCGAGAGTGACTTTCTGAAATTTCTGCTCCATGGACGACCTAACGTACGGTCGCTTGCTGAAAAACGCAGGATTAGCGTGCCAAAAGCACCCCTAGTTGAAGTATAAGCATCCCACACCAACGTTGTTGTACTTTACTTCACTCTCCTCCGTTTGCTACTCGCCTCAGCCATATGTGACTTATGTAATGGACTTAAACGCCTACGTGCTTCGACTTCTTGGGTCCTCGAGCCCTACTGGATATGAGGGGTCTGGAAGCTAGCTATCGTGGGACAATCCTCCGTTGTCGTCAAGTAATAACTAGTCAATTTGTCCACACGAAGCTTTGGGGAAGAGAAGGCTCAATTGCTTGGGTGGTACCCCAACTTAGAACATAATATATAACAATAAAGTACTCCATCTATTATTCCTTATATTAAAATAACATACGTTTAATTAATGAACATTACAGTACCTGCGATAACATTACGTCCAAACGCTTAACGGAATGTGGCTCAAATGCTTGGGTGGTACCCCAACTTAAGGCTTAATAGCACTGAAGTACTCGATCTACCTCTTCGTCAACTCCCAACGGATTCCTGTACATGAGGGCTGCGACGCCTACCTCCGCTCCCGCTCATGCCGCCACCGCTCCACCGTGCTCTACCTCAACGTGCCCCCCGGCCCGCCCATCATCGCTGACTCCCGCGTCAGCGCTCTCCTCGACGCCGCCAGCTTCCCTGTCCTCTCCGACACCGACCTGATCGACAAGAAAGACCTCTTCACTGGCACCTTCACGCCTTCCCTCAGTCTCACCGGCGGCTACCGCACCCTCTCTTTTCTCGACCCCTCCGAGCCCAGTGACGCCCTACTCAAGAAGCTCATCTTCCACCTCCTCTCCTCCTGTCACCGCTACGTCATCCCCGAGTTCCGTCGGACCTCCGCCGACATGTTCGACAGGCTGGAGGCCGACATATCCGCCAAGGGGGCCGCCGAATCTCGAGGAGGACCTCTTCCAGCTCGGCCCTATACTGACCCTCGGTCTCTCGAGCCTCGTGGAGGACCTCCTCCTTGTCACGTGTCACTACCACATTTCTAGTATGAGGGTATTTTTGTCATTTTTGGGGTATTTTAAATTTATTAGAATTTATTAGAATTTATGGAAAATTTTAGGAATTATTTAGGAATTGTTTGGACTAGATTGATTTTGGCTAGTTTGGACCCATGTAGATCAACCTAAGAGCTAACCCTAGTTAGTTTGAGCTTGGTTAGAATTTGTGACTCTAGTCTAACCTAGCCTAATCTATGGTTAGGTCATTAGAACCTATTTAGCTATAGAAATTAGAAAGCCATAAGCCATGACTTATGATTTAGAGTCTTATTAATCAAATAAACCATAGCTCATGCAACTTGGCCCAAGCCCAAACTACCAAACCCTAACCCTAAGTGTAGTGGCCGGCCACCTTAGCCTAACATTGGGATTCCCCCACTATAAAACCCCTCCTACAATTTAGGGCTAGCCTCTTTCTTAGGGTTTATCCAAAGCTTTAAGGAAAGAGGTGAGTTCCATCTTTAGAAATTCATTAAAAATCAAATTTAAATCCTTTCTTCCCCAAACCAATTTCATTAGGACCTAAAATCAATCCTCTTGCTGCTGGTATTGGTTGTTTACAGGGAAACAACAATTTGTGAGATTTTGGGTGGCTTGAGGAATCTCTCCATTGGGTTTTTGTGAGGGCTTGTTCATCAATAGGTATAACTTCATATACTCCATTTAAATCCTGTTTAAAATCATTTTAGGAAGGCCCTAGCCCTACCCTAACTGTAGGATAGGCTAACCCTAGGTTTCGAATCCATTTCTTGTCTATATAGGATACGTACCAGTCGGTTGTATAGGGTGTTCGACGAAATGTCCCAAAGGACACTTCGTTCTAATTTCAGAGAAGTAAATGAATAGGAAAATAGTTCTAGGGTTTGCTTAGAGGTTTCGAGTGTCGTATTATGCTTTCTGTGTCGTGTCGAGTCGTGGGAGACATGTGCACATGCGGGTTCGATACGCGCGCACGAGCACTGTAGCTCCCCTGCTACCAGCGTGCTCGTGCGGGCTGCACAGGACACTAGAGTGCCTGATTTTTGACACTGAGCAAGGGGCAGTGCCTGTCATGACACTCCCCAAGCCTCGTGTCATATGGTGTCATGTCGGATACGAAATCTCGTGTGCACGGGGAAGGTTCTGTGTTGCAGTGCACTGGTATTGTTGCTGTTTCCATTCAATTTCTAATAGTTTAATTCATGTTTTAAATTGTAAATTAGATCCTAATATGTGGTATAGTGTATGTAGATTTAGATTGCATGTTTAAGTTAGGATTTATGTGGAATATTGGATTGATTTGGTGTTGGACTGTTTACGATACTGGACTGATACACTGTGGCTTCTTAATGATTTCCTAACTTGTTCAATTCCCTGTTTTGCTATGTTTTCAGTTAATTTTGCTTCCCACATATCATAATACATGTTAGCTTAGTCTTTACATTCGAAAATAAGCAGTGGGTTGTGAGTATGAGATTTTGGGTGATGAGTTGGTTTCAAATTCAATGTTAACTGTTATTGAAATTCCTGTCAAAGCTTCCAGTTTTCTTAATTTAGTTTTGCCTGAATAAATTAACCTATCAATCACTGTTAATGCATTTTTATGAACTCTAATCTATACCCCTATATATTATCTTGCCATGGTTAAAAGTTGATGTAGAATTAATGAGTTTTGGACTGAAAACTGGGAAATACCAGTTTGCATTCTCAGTTTGGGTTATGAACTGATTTTTTCTTTTTCCCTTAGATAATGTGTTGTTCAGTTATGATAGGAACCTGGGTGTACACTGTATTGCAAAACCTGAGAATGTGATATGCAGTACCTGTTTCCAGTTTCCTATTTGTTGAACTGTGAACTGAATTGATGTCCTTCCCATTTTGCATTAGCACTCACTCATGCATACACACACAAGTTCATGTGCACAGTTTACACACACACTATCCTCCTTTCCTTTAACTGATTGTATTCCTGTACACACAAGGCACACACACACTTCTCTTTGACACACACTGTCCTCTTCTTTCACTGTTTGTGTATATTCTTGCACATTGGTCACCCTCACCTAGGGGTGGCGATTTTGCCCTCATACCCTCAACCCTAGCCGGGTACCCTGTACCCTCAGGTGCCCACGGGTACCCTCTACCCTTCAAGGGCATGCCCTACCCTTACCCTCTTGGAATTAGGGTAGGGTAAGGGTTTTATTCTGTTACCCTAGTGCAATTACCCGGGTACCCGCCCTACCCGCCCTACCCTCTGCCATGTAACCCTACCCTATCCTGAATCACTACCCTATCCACTACCCGTTAACCCTAACCCTTTAAAACCCTCGACCCTACCCTTCTCCCAACCCGCTTTGTAATTTTGTATAGTCCCACTGCCATAGTATTACTACTACTTGTAGTTTTTTGTAATTAGTACTTAGGATTAGGAGAACAACATGGTGCTTGATCCTAAGGAGTCAGGTCTAGCCCCCTCCTTGGGTATGTAGGCAGCCCAGGTTCTACTATATAACTGGGTTCAGCGCCTTTAGTAAAAAAAATATTCTCCCTGTTATTTCTTGTTAAGTTGTTATAATTTTTGAATGTTGTCAAAATCTGAAAAAAATGAAATAGAAAGAAAAAATAATCCCCTCCTGTTTACTAGCAAAAAATTTGATTTTCAAAGTTAAAAAAATGAAATGGCAAGGGTAATACCCTTACCCTCCCTACCCTGACCCTCAGCTACCCTGTGAGGGTAAAGGGCAAGGACGGGTAATGGGTATTGGTTTTTTGGAAGAGGGCTACCCTACCCTACCCTCATGACTCCCCTAGGGTATCAAAAAAAGGTCAATACCCTACCCTACCCTGCCCTCTTCCTGCCCTTACCCTACCCTACCCTATCCATCGCCAGCCCTACCCTCACCATACACACACACACACAACCACCTGCCACTAATTTCCCTTCCTGTCACTTATAGCCCTATCACACACATACATTTATTCATGTTCCCTATATGCCTACCTAATGCACAGTCTATATTTATGACTATATCTATATATAATGCAATGTAGTTATATAAGTAGGTTAATAGATACATTGTGATGTATGTTCCTATATATATGAATATGGTTTTATATAGATGGTTACATATGTGTATTGATTGGGGGATGCCATGATAGTAGGCTCATGGGTTGTATGGGTTATACAGTTCATGTATATGCCATGTATTGTGTATAACTTGGTATTACTATATATAGGTTTTGTGTATACTGTGTTGAGAATAGGCCTAGGTAGTGTGGTATAGCTTGGTGAGACTAGATAGGGCTTGTACAACATTATTAGACTTAGTATAGCCTAGTTAGACTTGTAGACCTAGGTTTGACTTCTTGGTTGACCAGGGTTGACCAAGAGTTGACTTTGGCCTAGATTGACCTAGAATCAGGTAGAATGCATAGTAGGACTCCATTTTACTATTCTGGACTTGTTGTGACTTGTGCTATTCTGATTAGGAGCCAGACACCACTCCTCGGACGGTACTTTTCATATTGGACACTCAGATACAAGCGAGTACATTCTCTGATCATTTCATATCCTGCTTAGAATTATTTCCTGCAATAGATTACTTTACTTGTACTGTCACGTTGGTCACACGGATTGGTACTATATGGATCCCTTCTTGAGATGTTATCCTTAGGGAGCATCGGGTACTACATGTTCTGTGCGTTTCACTTATATGGTGTATCACTATGCTTCATTGGTTCTTTGATCACTTACGACATATAATCTTATGATCGTAGAGTCTTCCTAGAATCCTTATCCCATTTATGGGACTACTATATATCACCTTCGGGGTCTATCACCTTCGGGGGCTTATCACCTTCGGGGTCTACCACCCTTCGGGGGCTGTTACATAGCATCATATAACATAACCTGGCTGGATCCTTGTGTATTGATTGGGGGTACGTGAGAGTAGAATTGGACATGTGAATAATACACCAGTAGTATCTTATCAGAATCATTCCTTAGTGTCTTATCAGAATCATCCCAGGCCATTTATATATTCATATTGTACTCTGACTCACTAGTTGTCACGCCCCAGTACCGAAATACGGAGATGGACTAGGCCAGCTACTCCATATGAGGTACGTAACGTCATACGGCGATCGTGGCTGTCGAGAGACTAGGGGTACATGTTACAATCAAGTCTCCTATGGTCCCACGGAGTTCTATGTCTCAATCAATCAAATCACATCAGCAATTAAATGAACATTAAAGATAAAACAGTAAGGCGTCCCCGACGCTTTATCAAAATGATCATGAGAGACTAGCTTTATAATTTAGCTATCTCAGAGAGTCAGGAGTACAAAATTATACACAGCTGTAGTCTGTTTATTTATAATTCTGTACTGACACAAAATATCAAGTAATCCGGCTAACAGGTGCCGGTGGCTAAACGCCGCACAAAGTAAAGGCAGGAGTGGTGGAGAAGAAACCCACTCGAGTCCCCGAACCGCCATGCTCCTAGTATGCACCATGGATGTCAGGAAGGAAGATCGTGTCCTCCGGCTCTGCTACGAGATCTGGCCAAACAAAACCAGCGGGGTCAGCCCCGAATAGCAAGTACCGCCAAAGGGGCACAAGAGTTAAGATTAAAAACCCAGTTAATAGAATGATTGATAATAGTAATACTTATGCTACTATTATAGGGTAGCGCAACATCCTCGAACCCATATGGCACCCTTACAACCAAACAAGGACAAAAGGTGCCGCATGGAGTCGGGACGTGTCGCACTCTATAACTTTCACATAAGTTAAAAGGTATAAACAATAAAATCTCCTGATCGTGACTTCGGTCGATAGCCTATCGCAGCGCAATAACCAACCCAACAATCAAACAAGAACATGGGTTGGATCATGTACCATGATAGACCATGTTCCTCAGTCATTCACAGAAGTAACACTTCACAACCAGAATAAGTCTTCCGCTCATAACTTCGGTCCACAGCCTGTCATAGTACGATAACCAACCCAACAATCAAACAAGAACATGGGTTGGATCACGTACCATGACAGTCCGCTTCCCTCAGTTATTCACGGGAGGTAATAAGATACAAGCAAGTCGTTTTCACGGCCAATCAAGTCTATGAGTTTCTAGTGGGACGAGGTTATCCTCGTATCATGTTATTTAGAAATCCTCAGATCGTATCTTTCCAGCAAGGCTAGCCAACCCAGGGGTTCGCGTAGACAGGTGTTATTGGGCACAGGTCCCTCGTAAGGCCACCTTGCCAAAACATATAATATATATCATGAATTAATCGGATACAGTCATCCACTCGTCGTAGATGACACAGTATCCGTGGGGACCAGCCGGCGCGTCAAGACAATATCTCAAGGCGGCTGGTGTAACACGATCTCGGAATTCTGTCCTCCCCATGCATCTAGTATATTTAGTTGCCTAGTTTAACCCTAGGTAAAATCTTGGACTCACATGCTGTGGCCTGCATGATTATCCTCCTAAAGTCGTACTTTAGTACGAGTACCCCAAAGAGGATCCATGTCAATCAGTATGTCAACATGTTCTACCCTACTTAGTGTAATGCATCATTGCAAATACGCCACGTGGAGTTACGAGTCATTTGTCGAGCATGAACAAGAACTGGGACATTCAGGTACATGTATCAGGTAGGAACACTTGTTCACCGAGATCACATTAGTGCTCATATCATGCTCAGGACAAAAGGCGTAAGGATATATAGCATACACAAACATTCACCTATATATATATATATAAGCAATATAATATAAGAAAAATATAAAATATAAAGGAGCCCAGGTCAGGGCGCGCTGGGTCAGAATATGCAGGGTCAGACTGCGCAGGGTCAGGCTGCGCAGGGTTAGGTTGCGCAGGGTCAGGTTGCGCAGGGTCAGACTGCGCAGGGTTAGACTGCGCAGGGTCAGAATGCGCAGGGTCAGACTGCGCAGGTCAGACTGCGCTGAGCCACGAGAGAGCTGTGCCCTTCGCTAAAAAGTGCTGGGCCAAGGGGCTGCGCGCGCCAACTGCTACAGTGTCATCTCCTTCCTCTTGGCTGAGAGCAAGAACACCATGAACCCTAGAACTTCTAAGGTCCATAAAATCCTCATCCTAAGCCCAAATTGGGACTTCAATAGGTCAAAATGGGGTAGAACAAAATTTCCTACAACATGGAACAATCAAAACTTGAAAATAATGAAGTTTGCTAGATCAAAACCAAGAAAATCCGAAAATGGTTAAAACTTAGATCTACAAAAATAAAAGCTTCAAAATGGAAAATTTCAAGTTCTAAACTAGTATAGAATGAGGAGAAGAACATTTTTGACAAATAATTTTGTAAGAAAACATTAACAAAAATTTATTGATCCATCTCTTGAGCAAGTTGGCACTTATCTTGGTTGGTGGAGGAAATAAATGAGAGGAAATAAATGAGGGAAGAGAGAATGAGATGAGTTATTATATAGAATCTTGAACCCATGGGTTCATGATGAACCAAAGGGTTCATGATGAACCATTGGTGAACCAAGAATAAGTTACCCAAATGAGCCAAAACTGTAGGCCCAAATGCAAAAAATAAATTACGAAATAATATTTTAGGAAATGCATGAAGAAATACAGCATAATAAATATAGTATAAATACAAGGTAATTACAATTTATCGGTTTACGTATTGAAATACGTATTCCAAGATCGGGGAGTGACATCTCTACCCTTCTTAGAAAAATTCCGTCCTCGGAATTCCAGCCAAGACAGGATAGTGAAATCATGGCAAACAAGGCACAATCATGTACAAGTTAACTATCACAGCAGTTATTATCATACATCACAAGGTACAAAACAAGCAGGTGCAGATAAGCATGGAATCGTGTCAATAAGGCGTAAAAATATACCTCATTAGTCAAACAAATGCGGATACCGAGATCTGATCTCGTCCTCGCGCTCCCAGGTTGACTCTTCCGAAGAGTGATGGTTCCAAGAAACACGGACAAGGCTTATCATCCGATTCTTGAGTACCTTCTCTCGCCGGTCCAAAATAGACATGGGTTGTTCCTCGTAAGTTAGGTCGGTACCAACGACTAACTCGGAATGGTCGAGGACATGACTCGAATCCGGGATATACCCACTTAATTGGGACACATGAAACACATCATGTATGCCAGTTAACGAAGGCGGAAGGGCAAGTCGATAAGCCACATCGCCTACCCGAGCGAGAATCTTAAAAGGACCAACGTATCTTGGACTAAGCTTTCCTTGGGTTCCAAATCTGATGATACCCCGAGTAGGCAAAATCCGCAGAAATACTTGGTCGCCAACTCTAAACTCTAGAGGCCTACGATGCTGATCTGTCCAATGACGATGTCGGTCCTGTACAACTCGAAGGCGCTCTCTGACCAACTTAACTATCTCCACAGTCTGCGTGATCATCTCTGGCCCCAACAACTTCCATTCTCCGACGTCGTCCCATGCCAAAGGAGACCTGCACTTCCTTCCGTACAATGCTTCGAACGGGGCCATCTGAATGCTAGCCTGATAGCTGTTGTTATAGGAGAACTCCACTAGATGAAGGTGATCCGCCCAAGATCCGCCAAAATCCAGGGTACACGCCCGTAGCATATCTTCTAACGTCTGAATAGTTCTTTCTGATTGCCCGTCAGTTTGTGGATGATAAGCAGTACTGAATCTTAACTTGGTTCCCAAACTTTGGTGTAAGCTCCACCAAAAATGGAAAGTAAACCGCGTATCCCGATCTGATATAATACTAACTGGAACACCGTGCTGTCTTACTATCTGCTTCATGTACATTTCTGCTAACTGCTCAGTAGTCTGTCCAACTCGGAAGGAAAGGAAATGAGCGACCTTCGTGAGTCGATCTACTATTACCCAGACTGCATTCTTACCAGTCGGGGATCTAGGTAAACCGATCACAAAATCCATCGTGATGTGCTCCCATTTCCATTCTGGAATAGGAAGCGGCTGTAGCAACCCTGCTGGTCTCTGCTGCTCGGCTTTCACCTGCTGACATACCAGACACTTGGATACAAATCTCGCTCTCTCTCTTTTCATGCCATTCCACCAAAAGAATTGCCTGATATCTCGATACATCTTCGTTCCTCCTGGATGAATGGAGTAAATAGAACTATGAGCTTCGGACATAACTTCTTGCCGAAGGTCTCCACTCGGTACACAGAGTCTGTTTCCAAACCTGAGCGTACCATCTTCATGAATCACTAACTCCTTCCTAAGGCCTGATTTACACTCCGACCGCAACTTCTGAATCTGTGGATCTCCTGCTTGTGCTGCCCTTATCCTCTCTACTAAGGTTGACTGAATCTGCATACTGGTCATTCTTCCTATATCCCTTGGCAAAACTACTTCGATTCCCATACTCTGTAGGTCTTCTAAAATATGCTTCTGCGAGGTCAAGATAAAGGCACTGTCTCTCCTACTCAGTGCATCTGCAACTATGTGAAACCCATAATTCTTCAGTTAAATTAATAGTTTAAATTATTATTATTAATTATTAGTTGTTAAATTAGGAAATTGTTTTTCTTAGAAAATTATTATTTCAGAATTTTTGGGTTGAAACCTGAAAAGTTTATTTTAATAAATATTGTTAATAGAAGATTATATTAAAATATATATATATATATATAATTTATTTGAAGGCCTTTTTCTATTTTTCTAGTCCTTTAGCCCAATTACTTGAGACCCAAGCCCTTTGGCTCAAGTCATTAGTATAACCTATGTTTTCTCTACAGCACCCTTTCTGAGAACAAACTTCTTCTCATTCACATGTTTTCATTTGGTAAAGAAAACTTTACTTTTCCTTTCCTTTTCTAAACGTTCACCCGACCCCTCACTTCCCATTCCGAACGCCTGCTGCCACCGGCGACCGTTAGCCTTCCCCGAACGGCCGTCCCCTCATTTCCGTAACCCCAAGCACTCTCCTATATATATATAAACCCTCTCTTCCTCTTCCCCATCACCACTGTCCCTTCTCTAAAACCCTTTTCCCCAAATCGTGCCCTAGCCGGAGTTTTCCGCCCGACCCAGCCGTCGTCGCAGCCGACGACCTCCCAGGCCAAGCGGCGACCCTGATCCGCTGTCCTCGGGCCACCACGGTCAGTCCGATCGCCGGCCACCCAGGCTGATCCTGTCGCCATTCTTCCCGCGGACGCGGCCAGGCCATTTCTCGGCCAACCCGAGTCCGGCGCACCCCTCGCCGTCGGTCCCGCTCCCCGAGTCCGACCCCGGCGCCGTCCTTCGCCGCTGACCGTCGGCGACAGCCCTGGCCGTCCGATCTGTGCGCGTGGCACTGTCCCGAGGAGCCCCGTTCCCCGTGAGTTTCTGGCGTGATTTCGGTTCCGTTCCGCGGTTTCGCGTGTTTCGAGTCCGAGGCATCACTTCGGATTCCGTCGATTTCGGTAACTTCTGGATAGTCCCATAGTTCTCTTTTGGTCTGTGATGATTTTGGTCCACCGATTCCTTCGGGAATTCGGAATTTTGGTTCTTGGATTAGGTTCTGTTGGTTTTGCTTCGGCAGTAATTCTGTGATTATAGATTATATATATTATTTTGGGTTTTTAGTTAAAAATTGGTTCTGTGATTCTCTCGGAATTTTCGAGAATTTTTCGGAAAGGATTCTGTGAGTTTCCGATATTACTTCGGGAATTCCGATATCATTTCGGGATTTTGAATTTATTTCGAAAAATAGTTTTGTGGATATTTTTGGGTATCCCTGGTTTGGGATTTATTTTGCAGGAAAAATCGGCGCGTTTCCCAGTTTTGGGTTATCCCAAAAATAGAGGGAATGCTGCCGAAATTTCTATAAAAATTTAATTATATAGTTTTAAAATGATTTTTCGGAAAATACAAAATATTTGGATTTATTTGGGCGACGACCGTATTGGTCAATGAGCCCTGGCTAACTGCAAACGAAACCGGTTTCGCCCGGACGTTGAGGCATTAGCTATAAAAAATGACGATTGGACCAGTTCTGAGACTCAATAATATTTTATATTTTTTTATTAGAATTATTAAATATTATTTATATTTAATTTTGTAGGCAGTTTACAGGACTAACGAATTTTTCACTTATTTTAATTCTTGGAAATGTAAGGGCATAAGCCTATTCTGGTTGTGGGATTGTAATAGCTTAGGTTTTATTTAGGTTTCTTTTATTTTTTGGATGATTTTGGTAATGGGAACGTAGTATAAAATAATAATTATTTATTGTATTTTTTCAAAAGAATATAATGATTAATGTTTTGTCACTTAGAAAATTAAGTTGTAATTTTAAAATAGAAATTCATGTATTTCTCATTAAAAAGGAAAATCTTAGTTTTATATTTATATAATTATAAAATACCAAGTTTTTTCCAAATAAACTGATAAATACAATTTTCTCGAAAATAAATGTAAAATTGATGCTTCTTAGTTTCAACGCATTAATAATTAAGCGTTTTGTTTGTGTTAGCTAAATCAAGACTAAAAATTGACTAGGACAAATTTAGAGATTATAACTAGCACATCTAGCATGGCAATTTTTGGAAATCTAAGTCAGAAAATCTCAAATGTAGGTTTTCGCGGAAGTGTTTGACCTAGTTCCCCGGTACAGACTCTCGATCCAGTCACAATAACAAAGGCAAGTGCAGTTATGTCTATTTGGTAATTTATTTAGTAATTATTTTTATTGCAATTTTAAACCACATTGCTACACGGAACTCTCTCCTAGAGTATTGATTGTGGAACCCTTTACTAGAGTTCGAATATTGACTCATTGATTGAATCTGATTGACTTGGGATATTGGGGGAGTAGTGTAGCGTCTATGACCAATACTCCCATATTGCATTGATTGTACGAGCTGATTCCTCCTATACACGAGGATAGGCCGGACCGTATCATTAGGATATAATTGAATCATCCCAAGCCGGTCATAGTTCGTTGCCTACTCAAATCACATTGTTTTCAATTGTAGAATTGTTGGAAAGTATTTCAAATTGTTTAACATTGCAAAATTTCAAATTATTATTTGAATTATTGGATATTCGTAATTGTACTTTGCTCCCTCCTGACTGGAGACCAACATTTTTAGGTGATTGCATCGTCGAGGATCTGAAGTCTAACTCTGGTCCCGCAGAATTTGGAACCCAGAATCTTAAGAGCTGGATTAGTATTTATTTTTTTTCCTTTTAGAAACAAGTGTAATAATTGAATGTTGTATTAATAGTTGTTGTATTTCAGAAATTTTAAATTGAATAAAAGATTTTATATTCGTTAGAATTTTTATCTGCATGTGTTTTACTATTGAATACAGCTTACTGCCGCCGTCTCAACAACGGTGCAGGCTGGGCATGATCCGATTCGACCCAGGAAATTGGGACCGGGTCGTGACAAACTATATTCGCCTTGCCTGGATGATACTGAAGGTCTAAATCAAAATCCTTCAGCAGTTCTAACCATCTTCTTTGCCTCATGTTCAAATCTCGCTGCGTGAACACGTATTTCAAACTCTTATGATCAGTATAGATCTCTACCCGATCCCCGTATAAATAATGCCTCCACAACTTGAGTGAAAACACCACAGCTGCTAACTCCAAATCGTGTGTCGGGTAATTCTTCTCTTGGTCTCGAAGCTGCCGAGATGCATATGCTATCACCTTTCTGTGCTGCATCAATACACATCCAAGACCCTTCCCTGATGCGTCACAATATACTGTAAAGCCTCCCGCTCCTACTGGAAGCGTCAAGATCGGGGCTGAGATCAATCTCTTCTTCAATTCTTCAAATGATGCCTGACAGCTAGCTGACCAAACAAACTCTACGTCCTTGTGCGTCAAACGCGTTAATGGCGCAGAGATCCTGGCAAAGTTCGCCACGAACCTTCTGTAGTAACCAGCTAATCCTAAGAAACTTCGTACTTCCGCAACTGTTCTCGGGACCGGCCAATGCTCTACGGCCTCAATCTTCTTCAGATCCACTGACACTCCTGCCGCAGAAATTACATGTCCCAGGAACGAAATATGGTCTAACCAGAATTCACACTTGTCGAGCTTCGCATAAAGTTAATGCTCCCTCAATGTCTGTAAGACAGTCCTAAGATGTTTCTCATGCTCCTCTTCACTGCTGGAACAGACAAGAATGTCATCTATGAACACCACCACAAATTTATCCAAATACGGCAGAAAGATGCTGTTCATTAAATCCATGAATACTGCGGGGGCGTTGGTTAGTCCAAAGGGCATTACTAAAAACTCATAATGCCCATATCTAGATCTGAATGCTGTCTTCGGTATGTCTTGCTCCCGAACTCTTACTTGATAGTATCCCGACCGAAGATCGATCTTGGAAAAGACGCTGGCCTTGCTCAACTGGTCAAACAGGTCGTCAATCCTTGGTAGTGGGTACTTATTCTTCACTGTTACTTCATTCAGCTTGCGGTAGTCGATGCACATCCTCGTTGACCCATCCTTCTTGGGAACTAGAATCACTGGCGCGGCCCAGGGCGATTTACTGTCTCGGATGAATCCCTTAGACTTCAACTCTTCTTCATGTTGATACAACTTATCATGTTCTGACGGCGACATTCTGTAAACTCTGTCTGCAATAGGCTTCGTTCCAGGGTTCAACTCAATGCTAAATTCTACCTCTCTGACTGGGGGTATTGTAAGACCCAGTTTTCTGAAATTGGGATATTTTTGAAAATTTATTATTTTTATTATTTATTAATGGTGATTTAGTCATGTTATGAATTTTGGTGATTTTTAGTTAGATTAAAATTATTTTCTAAGTCATGGCTTATGACTTTGTGATTTACTAATGAAACCCTAGTGTAACCTTAGAGTTACTTGTCCTAGAGACTAACCATGATCATGTGAGCCTAGCCATAGGTTTAGAACATCAAATTAGGGCTTTTTAGCCTAAAGGATATTTTGGTAATTTTCTAGGATTTAATTGGAATTAAGTGGGATTAGTGAGATTTTACTATTCATGGACTCTTGATTAGTGACTTGAGAGTCCCTAACTTAGATTACCCTAATCTATAGGTTAATCCCTAACCTAGAATGACTAGAGGGTGATATTTTCATTTAGTCAAAGAATGAAAATAACTAAACTACCTTTAATAGATATTATGCTTGATTTGTGCAAAAGATCTATTCTTTGGCACCAAAGTCATTCTCTTAGCCTAGAAGTCTTGAACCCCCCCCCCATGACCATTGTGTGGCCGGCCATGACACCCCCTTGCCACCCCCTTCCTATATAACCAACACCTAGATCTCAAAACCAAGTTCATGTGAAATCAAAACCTAGAAGAAAACCTAGAAAACTACCCCACTCATTTAGCCATAACTTCTTCATTTCACAAGATTTGGACCTCTAGTTTTCTCCATTGGGTCACCTACAATCTAAGGGAGCCTAGGGAAGTGTGATACTCAAGTTTCATCAAGCAAGGAGTACAAGTTGAGGTTAGAGGATACACACCCTCATTTAGTGAAATTCAAGACTTTGTGCACCAAGAGGTAATTATTCCTAAACCTTGTTAATATAGTATTTTTCTTCACAATTGCATGCATCTAGGTAAACCCTAGCTCTGTTTTTAGGTTTGGTAAATTTTAGGGTTTGTTTGGTGTCGTATCGGACACGTATCCTATTTGTTAAATCATTGAATTTTAGTGTAAATTGCTCACTGTCATAGTATAAAATACACACTGTTTTCCAAATGTTTTTGAACCAAATTCTAGCCTAGACCTAGCTAACCCTAACCCCTACTCACTGAGCACAAGTTGGCCTTGTGTCGTGTCCAAAACTGGACACAAAGCCCTCGGGACACACTGTACAGTACACAGGGAAAATGCCCTGCTACCACTGTGTCAGTTCTCACTGGACACGTCACTTGGACACGTCAAACTTGACACACGACACGGGGCAATAACTGACAGGTCATCCCCAAAGTTTGGGATGACCTCGTGTCGTGTCGGACACGAAATCGACTCATGAAGGGTCGTTCAGTGCACAGTGTACACACACAGACACTCGACTTTGAGCGTGTCGTGTCCACTGTACACGACACGTGGACACTTCGTAGTGTCATGGACACGAAGCCTATCCATAGGCGAACACATTGGATGCAACCACGTGGTGTCACGTGTCCCGTGTCGCGAACACGAGACACGCGAAAACACTGACACACAGTCTGAACACGCATTTTAGGGCTTCTGATACGTGTGTCGTGTCCACTCTACACGACACGTGGACACGTATCAGGTACATGGACACGTAGCCTAGACCTAGGCGCACCTTCGGGTACGAGCACGAGGCCTGTGTCGCCTTGTGTCGTGTCCTAGACCCTTTTTAGTTTTTGCACTGATACGTGTGTATCAGTGTATTCTCGTTTACCCGAGCGACTTTGAACCCTCGTGGACATGCCGTGTCGTGTCGTGACACCGTATCAGGCTACTAGGGACCTAGTCTAACCTAGGGGCTACAGTTACCAACCAACATTGGGCCATTTTAGTTTGATTTAGGTGGTGTTTGGTTTAACCTAAGATCTAGGTTTACTGTCCAATATTCCAGTTTTGGGATTTATTCCCAGTTTTCTAAAATGAATTTTGATTATTTTAATGATGATTTTTGCATATAATGCTATGTTATTATTAGGTTAACATGTTGTATATATGTTAGTGTGAGTGTGGGTCAATTTTGGGGGTATTTGGTAATGTATATGTGTAGTTATATATATATACATATGTATGTATATATGTATTCTGTGTGTGTGTGTTTGAGACTGGAATTTGGTTCCAGGAACCTGGAACCCTTCCCCCATACTGTCCTGTGTTCATTCCCCCTCTCTCTCACTGTCTCACTCTCTCTCTCATTCAGTCTCTCTCTCTTTCCCTTTGTCTCTCTATATATATAGTATATATATGGGTTTATATATATATAGGTATATATATATATATATATTGATATATGTATATTTGTATTAGTTTTCCTATAGTGATGTTATATAAATATGTGTATGTGAGTTGTATAGTATATAGAAATCCTATTTTGGTATATGGGTAGATAGAGTATATATATATATATATATATATATATATATATATATATATATATATATATATATATATATATATGTATAACTTCTAGTATAGGTTTATATGAAAACCTATAAGATGGCCTATGGCCAAGAGTATCTAGCCTATGGCATAAGGACTAACCCTAAATTGACCTAATGGACCAAAAACCCTACTAGTAACCATTGTTGACCAAGGTTGACCAAAGTCAACTATAGGTCAAACTTTGACCTAATTGACCTAGAATGGACTTAGATGGACTCTAAATGACTTGGTGACTAAGGTTTGACTAAACCCTAGACTGTAAACTAGTTGGTTAGGGTTTTGACCTATATAAGGGTATTATTGTAACTTGAGTTATATGGGTAGTCCCATGTAGATGAAGATATGTATGGGGTTAAGTGAGATAATAGGAGTTGAGTCTTGATTTGAGTTAGACTATGGTTTTAGCTTGATTATAAGGTTAAGGTTGGTATTGTACTATATGTATGTATGTGTGGTATACTTTGTATAGGTAATTGTAGTATAGTATCTTAGGTATCCTAAGACAGGTTAGCCTATGTTTGGTTGTGAGTTAGCCTTATAGAGTTTGACTGGATGTTGACCATTAGTCAAGATTAACCTAATTACCTGACTGACTAGTCTTTGTTTGACCAATACCTTAGTTGGCCTAAGTTTGACTTAGACTTGACCCAGATTGATCATGTTGACTAGTATTTGACTAGTTTGATTAGAGTGTTGACCAGGAGTTGACTTTAACCTAGATTAGACTTGTTTAACCTTGAATGACTTAGTTTAACTTCTTATGACCTAATATGACTTGATTTGACTTAGTTTGACTGTAGAGTTGACCAAATTTGACTTTGACCTAGATTGGCCTAGAATTCATATAGATTGCATTGTAGATTTCATTTACCTTCATTTTGGACATGTCATAACTGTATTGCTCTATTTTAGGACATTGTGACCCTGGTACAGACATCTGATATTACACTACTCTTTCCAGAGTAACAGGCGAGTACATTCTCTGATAATTCTCTCATTTATTTGTCGATTACTGTATTTCAGTTCTAGTTAGTTCTATGTGATTCTCTGTATCAACACGTATGGATATTTCTGGATTCATGTATACGACACATACCTTACTTACTGATCTCTATTACTGGAATCACTGGAATCATTCCGGAATCATTTTTGGAATCATCATTTGGCCGGACTCATCTCGATTTTTGTGTCTTGTACTGGATTCACTTGCTGGGCGGGGAAATATTGAGTAAGACATGTAGACATACCCCAAATCTGGAATCTCCAAACTAGAATCTATTGGAAGCATAGCCATCTCTTGCCTGATCAGTGAGAGATGTGCCTGATACCTACAGCCGTTTGCATGTCGACCTCGGTATTTTAAAACACACTGTTAGATCATAGTTGGACTCACCCTGGTTTCATTGATCACTGTTGGACTCATCTTGTACTGAAAATTATCTGGTATCAGATTATATGGACTGGACTCACACTGGGATTATATTAGACTTATATCGTACTGTCTGGACTCACACATGATATTCTAGTTCAGTTAGCTTTTATTACAGTCTTCATTGCCATGATTCTTCTCTTGTTTTAGTTACCTTTCTTTTTTTGTATCTTACTGTTTCTCTATGCCATCATTACCTGCATAGAACTGCCATGTTCATCAATAAAATTGTCTATAACTGCTTTATAGTTCTTTGTCATTTACTTGGGTTTTTCTTGAAGAGTTGTGCTCGTTCCCGTCCTGATTGGACCTGTTGAAAATATTACAGATGATAATCCTGAGGACACATGCCCTGCTTACCATGGACCTGGCGAGGGATTAGCTACCTTTGGTCCCGACTCTCAGGAGTGATTCAGGAGATTAGCTAGTAGACTACTTTAGCTTTCATGTTTTGGCTTGATGTATTAAAGTTAAGATATTGAGTCTGTATTAAGTTAGTTTGAGATATTGGAGTATTATTTTAGCAGTTAGTTGTTATTGTCTTTAATTCCTTAAGTATAACTTCTGTGTTATCTTTTCGTGCTTAGACTGTGTTTGAGTAGATCATACCCTTTACTTGCCCTCCATTCGGAGCTGATATCTGGACAAGTACTTTTTATATTCACTGCATGAGATTAGTTAGCAACCTAGAACAGCTTACTACCGCCGACACTACGACGTAGGCTGGACGTAACCACTTCTCGTGCCCCTATACAGGGTGCGGGTCGTGACACGTTTTTAGTGGTGGCCCATGCAGGTCGAGAGTCGCATTAGTGTGATGTCGTGGTAGTACAACGATTAGTTGTACTGCTGCGCGCCTGCGATAGGAATTAAGGAATAGGTTTTAGTCGAGAGTCGCATTTGTGCGATTTCGTAGTAGCACGACGACTTAGTTGTACTGTTACGAGCCTGCGATAGAATATAGGAATTAAGGTATTAGGATGAGAGTATACCCAATCACTGTTAGGATTTCATGAGAGATTCCGGGACGACCCTTGAGAATCTTATTTTAAACTTCGATATTGAAAACCCTTTTCCTCTTGTTTTAATTCACCCTCACTCCTTGATGTTTAAGGGATCTTGGACTATTTAACCTTATTCATCATTACCTCCCTTATATTTTGACCTTCTTTACTGCTAATTTAGCCTTAGTTTTGCAAGCTTATATTTTATCGAGCTTGATCACGACATATTTTATTGGGGGCTAGTACCCACTAACATATTGTCTAATCAGAGCCGGTGCATGATGGTCTGATCAACCTATTGTACTTTGGTTCGCTTTCATATATTATTCTACATGGATGGAGCCACTTGCAGGTTCTGTTCTTTCAAATCCATTCCTATCTTGTTTCATTATATCTGTCTTGAAATCCAATTCCATATGCTCCTACCTATTTCTTATTTTGATGAATTTGACCTGATAGTTCTTTTGATTTTATCTCTTACTTAGGAGTAGGAGTAGGAGTAGCTCTAATTGTTAATATAATCCTTTAGGAATGAATTGATGTATGTGCTATACCTTTGACTTAGAAGAGTAGCTCTAACCATAGAATGGTAAACCTCTTAACCCTATTGATTCATTGTTTTCTTACCTACCTAGTCTAATACCCATAGTCACAGACTATCCCATTTAACCTATCCTTGTACTACTATTGCATCACAACTTCTGGTTTAAATTTAGGCCATTGACCATTCCCACTCTAATTATGATCATCATAGGCACATTACCATGACTTTTAAATTAGGAGCACAAGACTAGTTGTTTTCTCAAAACCAATTTCACAGGCATGACCTAGACTTGACAACCTACACCCATGACCTTAGTATCCCACTAAGGCACACCATTTTATACTTCAATTGCTTAGTACGACTTTCCTGACACAAGACTTCATCCTAAATTATCCCATAGAGTTACTTTTGATTCCAATTTAAATTGAGGACACCCTTGACCTAAACCTGCCAGTCCAATTTATTGGACATGACCCAGTATAGGTCTACTACCCATATTTTACTTGTTGACCTTGTATGCTGCTAAGTAGTAACTCTGACTTTGATTGTTGAGGGTTTGACCCAGGAGGAGTACGACCATCTAAATTTCGAGGACGAAATTTCTCTAAGGAGGGTAGACTTGTAAGACCCAGTTTTCTGAAATTGGGGTATTTTTGAAAATTTATTATTTTTATTATTTATTAATGGTGATTTAGTCATGTTATGAATTTTGGTGATTTTTAGTTAGATTAAAATTATTTTCTAAGTCATGGCTTATGACTTTGTGATTTACTAATGAAACCCTAGTGTAACCTTAGAGTTACTTGTCCTAGAGACTAACCATGATCATGTGAGCCTAGCCATAGGTTTAGAACATCAAATTAGGGCTTTTTAGCCTAAAGGGTATTTTGGTAATTTTCTAGAATTTAATTGGAATTAAGTGGGATTAGTGAGATTTTACTATTCATGGACTCTTGATTAGTGACTTGAGAGTCCCTAACTTAGATTACCCTAATCTATAGGTTAATCCCTAACCTAGAATGACTAGAGGGTGATATTTTCATTTAGTCAAAGAATGAAAATATCTAAACTACCTTTAATAGATATTATGCTTGATTTGTGCAAAAGATCTATTCTTTGGCACCAAAGTCATTCTCTTAGCCTAGAAGTCTTGAACCCCCCCCCCCCCCATGACCATTGTGTGGCCGGCCATGACACCCCCTTGCCACCCCCTTCCTATATAACCAACACTTAGATCTCAAAACCAAGTTCATGTGAAATCAAAACCTAGAAGAAAACCTAGAAAACTACCCCACTCATTTAGCCACAACTTCTTCATTTCACAAGATTTGGACCTCTAGTTTTCTCCATTGGGTCACCTACAATCTAAGGGAGCCTAGGGAAGTGTGATACTCAAGTTTCATCAAGCAAGGACAAGTTGAGGTTAGAGGATACATACCCTCATTTAGTGAAATTCAAGACTTTGTGCACCAAGAGGTAATTATTCCTAAACCTTGTTAATATAGTGTTTTTCTTCACAATTGCATGCATCTAGGTAAACCCTAGCTCTGTTTTTAGGTTTGGTAAATTTTAGGGTTTGTTTGGTGTCGTATCAGACACGTATCCTATTTGTTAAATCATTGAATTTTAGTGTAAATTGCTCACTGTCATAGTATAAAATACACACTGTTTTCCAAATATTTTTGAACCAAATTCTAGCCTAGACCTAGCTAACCCTAACCCCTACTCACTGAGCACAAGTTGGCCTTGTGTCGTGTCCAAAACTGGACACAAAGCTCTCGGGACACACTGTACAGTACACAGGGAAAATGCCCTGCTACCACTGTGTCAGTTCTCACTGGACACGTCACTTGGACACGTCAAACTTGACACACGACACGGGGCAATGACTGACAGGTCATCCCCAAAGTTTGGGATGACCTCGTGTCGTGTCGGACACGAAATCGACTCATGAAGGGTCGTTCAGTGCACAGTGTACACACACAGACACTCGACTTTGAGCGTGTCGTGTCCACTGTACACGACACGTGGACACTTCGTAGTGTCATGGACACGAAGCCTATCCATAGGCGAACACATTGGACACAACCACGTGGTGTCACGTGTCCCGTGTCGCGAACACGAGACACGCGAAAACACTGACACACAGTCTGAACACGTATTTTAGGGCTTCTGATACGTGTGTCGTGTCCACTCTACACGACACATGGACACGTATCAGGCACATGGACACGTAGCCTAGACCTAGGCGCACCTTCGGGTACGAGCACGAGGTCTGTGTCGCCTTGTGTCGTGTCCTAGACCCTTTTTAGTTTTTGCACTGATACGTGTGTATCAGTGTATTCTCGTTTACCCGAGCGACTTTGAACCCTCGTGGACACGCCGTGTCGTGTCGTGACACCGTGTCAGGCTACTAGGGACCTAGTCTAACCTAGGGGCTACAGTTACCAACCAACATTGGGCCATTTTAGTTTGATTTAGGTGGTGTTTGGTTTAACCTAAGATCTAGGTTTACTGTCCAATATTCCAGTTTTGGGATTTATTCCCAGTTTTCTAAAATGAATTTTGATTGTATTTTAATGATGATTTTTGCATATAATGCTATGTTATTATTAGGTTAACATGTTATATATATGTTAGTGTGAGTGTGGGTCAATTTTGGGGGTATTTGGTAATGTATATGTGTAGTTATATATATATACATATGTATGTATATATGTATTCTGTGTGTGTGTGTGTTTGAGACTGGAATTTGGTTCCAGGAACCTGGAACCCTTCCCCCTACTGTCCTGTGTTCATTCCCCCTCTCTCTCTCACTGTCTCACTCTCTCTCTCATTCAGTCTCTCTCTCTCTTTCCCTTTGTCTCTTTATATATATATAGTATATATATGGGTTTATATATATATAGGTATATATATATATATTGATATATGTATATTTGTATTAGTTTTCCTATAGTGATGTTATATAAATATGTGTATGTGAGTTGTATAGTATATAGAAATCCTATTTTGGTATATGGGTAGATAGAGTATATATATATATATATATATATATATATATATATATATATATATATATATATATATATATATATATATATATATATATATATATATGTATAACTTCTAGTATAGGTTTATATGAAAACCTATAAGATGGCCTATGGCCAAGAGTATCTAGCCTATGGCATAAGGGCTAACCCTAAATTGACCTAATGGACCAAAACCCTACTAGTAACCATTGTTGACCAAGGTTGACCAAAGTCAACTATAGGTCAAACCTTGACCTAATTGACCTAGAATGGACTTAGATGGACTCTAAATGACTTGGTGACTAAGGTTTGACTAAACCCTAGACTGTAAACTAGTTGGTTAGGGTTTTGACCTATATAAGGGTATTATTGTAACTTGAGTTATATGGGTAGTCCCATGTAGATGAAGATATGTATGGGGTTAAGTGAAATAATAGGAGTTGAGTCTTGATTTGAGTTAGACTATGGTTTTAGCTTGATTATAAGGTTAAGGTTGGTATTGTACTATATGTATGTATGTGTGGTATACTTTGTATAGGTAATTGTAGTATAGTATCTTAGGTATCCTAAGACAGGTTAGCCTATGTTTGGTTGTGAGTTAGCCTTATAGAGTTTGACTGGATGTTGACCATTAGTCAAGATTAACCTAATTACCTGACTGAATAGTCTTTGTTTGACCAATACCTTAGTTGGCCTAAGTTTGACTTAGACTTGACCCAGATTGATCATGTTGACTAGTATTTGACTAGTTTGATTAGAGTGTTGACCAGGAGTTGACTTTAACCTAGATTAGACTTATTTAACCTTGTTTAACCTTGAATGACTTAGTTTAACTTCTTATGACCTAATATGACTTGATTTGACTTAGTTTGACTGTAGAGTTGACCAAATTTGACTTTGACCTAGATTGGCCTAGAATTCATATAGATTGCATTGTAGATTTCATTTACCTTCATTTTGGACATGTCATAACTGTATTGCTCTATTTTAGGACATTGTGACCCTGGTACAGACATCTGATATTACACTACTCTTTCCAGAGTAACAGGCGAGTACATTCTCTGATAATTCTCTCATTTATTTGTCGATTACTGTATTTCAGTTCTAGTTAGTTCTATGTGATTCTCTGTATCAACACGTATGGATATTTCTGGATTCATGTATGCGACACATACCTTACTTACTGATCTCTATTACTGGAATCACTGGAATCATTCCGGAATCATTTCTGGAATCATCATTTGGCCGGACTCATCTCGATTTTTGTGTCTTGTACTGGATTCACTTGCTGGGCGGGGAAATATTGAGTAAGACATGTAGACATACCCCAAATCTGGAATCTCCAAACTAGAATCTACTGGAAGCATAGCCATCTCTTGCCTGATCAGTGAGAGATGTGCCTGATACCTACAGCCGTTTGCATGTCGACCTCGGTATTTTAAAACACACTGTTAGATCATAGTTGGACTCACCCTGGTTTCATTGATCACTGTTGGACTCATCTTGTACTGGAAATTATCTGGTATCAGATTATATGGACTGGACTCACACTGGGATTATATTAGACTTATATCGTACTGTCTGGACTCACACATGATATTCTAGTTCAGTTAGCTTTTATTACAGTCTTCATTGCCATGATTCTTCTCTTGTTTTAGTTACTTTTCTTTTCTTGTATCTTACTGTTTCTCTATGCCATCATTACCTGCATAGAACTGCCATGTTTATCAATAAAACTGTCTATAACTGCTTTATAGTTCTTTGTCATTTATTTGGGTTTTTCTTGAAGAGTTGTGCTCGTTCCCGTCCTGATTGGACCTGTTAAAAATATTACAGATGATAATCCTGAGGACACATGCCCTGCTTACCATGGACCTGGCGAGGGATTAGCTACCTTTGGTCCCGACTCTCAGGAGTGATTCAGGAGATTAGCTAGTAGACTACTTTAGCTTTCATGTTTTGGCTTGATGTATTAAAGTTAAGATATTGAGTCTGTATTAAGTTGGTTTGAGATATTGGAGTATTATTTTAGCAGTTAGTTGTTATTGTCTTTAATTCCTTAAGTATAACTTCTGTGTTATCTTTTCGTGCTTAGACTGTGTTTGAGTAGATCATACCCTTTACTTGCCCTCCATTCGGAGCTGATATCTGGACAAGTACTTTTTATATTCACTGCATGAGATTAGTTAGCAACCTAGAACAGCTTACTACCGCCGACACTGCGGCGTAGGCTGGACGTAACCACTTCTCGTGCCCCTATACAGGGTGCGGGTCGTGACAGGTATCCCTGGGAGCTCATCAGGGAAGACGTCGAAAAAATCTTCGACCACTCTCGGAATCTGTCCTGGCTCTGACACTGCTGCTGAGATGACGCCTCCGGCCTGATTCTTCAAGGTTCGAGTAAAGATGAACTGTTCTATCCCAGAAACGCTGAATATGACCCTACCTCCTCTACAATCAATTATCGCATGACTGTCTCTCAACCAGTCCATGCCAATAACAACATCAAAATTCCCCATAGGGAATTCAATCAATGATGCGGACTATAAATGCCCACACACCTCTACCGAACATGAAAAGCGCACCCTACTAACTTCTACGAGCCCATTGCCGATGAGTATATCCATCCTCTCCGACAATGCCTCAAACTCTAATCCAATCCGTGTAGCATATTATGCAGAGATGAATGAATGAGTAGCACCTGAATCAAATAATGCTACAGCGGAAAATGAGGTGACGAGAATTTTACCTGCCACCACGTCACTAGACGCTAGAGCCTCTCCCAAGGATAATGTGAGAGCCTGACCCTGGCCCCGTTGAGCTCCTTGTTGCGGCCTTCCTCGACCATGCTGTTGCTGCCTCTGAGGGCCTTCGGCTTCCTGTGCCTGGCGGAACATCTGAGCCTGCATTGGTAGACGCTGGGCTAGGGGCCTTACTGCTAATACTGGCCCTCCACTCGGGGTTGCCACCGGAGCTGGCAACGCTGGAAACTGCTGAGCTAGCCCTCCTGGCCTCTGCTTCACAGGACAAGTGGAGATACGGTGGTCTGAGCTACCACACCTCAAGCATAAGCCATTCGCTGACCGGCACACCTCCCTCGTGTGCCCTGCCTTCCCACAGAATGTATAGCCCTGGGGTGCTCCCTGACGCTGTTGTTGGTTCCTCGGCTGCTGATGCCGAACTGGCGCAGTATTAGTTGACACGGCCGTCCTCTGCGGCGCTCCCGCATCATGAATACGTACACCGGGTGCTGGTGCCGATGTTCGCTGCATTCCTCCTCCTCCAACCTGGGAATGGGACCTCTTCTGACCTCCTGTCCTCGATGCCAACCTCTGCTGGGTAAGCTCGTACCTCCGAGCGGCCGTCAAAACAGCGTCAAACGTCTGGTAGTCGTGTCCCTCCACAAGCTGTAATAGTTCCAAATGAAGTCCCTGCTGGAACCTCATAGCTTTCTCTGGCTCCGTTGCCACCATTGCTGGTACGAAACGGCACAATCTGCAGAACTCTGCTGCATACCCATCTACGGTCTTGCCTGCTTGCTTGAGACTAATAAACTTCTGCTGGAGCTCATATCGAGCTACTACGCCAAAATACTTGGCCTTGAATCTTTCACTGAAGGTGGTCCAACGAACAGGGCATCTTATACCAACTTCTTCTGATGCCCACCAGTCGCGGGCAAGATCCTGAAGTACTAATTTGACCTGATCAACCTTCTCATCATCTGGAACCTTGGCTGCCACAAGAATGGCTTCGATGTCTTGAATCCATGCATCCGCAGTGATGGCATCCTCCGTGCCATCAAAATACCTCGGGTTCAAGCGACGGAACCTTCCTGATGCTCCCGAGTCAACCCCGGCACTCCTCTCAAGAGCTAACTGAATCCCTTGGTTCAACAACACGTTCTGCTCCTGCTGCTGAGTCTGTTGCTGTTGGTGAGTGACAAGAATCCCCCGGATGATCTTCAGGAGTGCTACGGCATCTGGTACTGCCGTCGCTGCTGGTGCTGCAGGAGTTTTAATAACCTGCGGCTGCACTGCCTCTGGTTCCATTTCTGCTCGTGTCTGCCCTGGGGAAGGTTCTCTCCCCTGCTGGTGCCCAGTCGAGCCATGCTCTCGCTGCTCTTCCTTATGGGCCTCTCCCGCTACTGAGAATGAAGCACCCCTATAGAGAAAGATATAAGATTATCAAGTCCGAACGAGGAAGATTTCGAGGATGCAAGCCAGGTTAGAGGTCAAGGCAATGACAGAGAATTCGAAACAGAATTTCAAGGGGAACATGTTTTGATTGAGACTCCTAATAATTCGCAATACCCCACAAGTCTGAAAAACAGAGACCTGCATGGGCCACCACTAAAACCTTGTCACGCCCCAGTACCGAAATACGGAGACGGACTAGGCCAGCTACTCCATATGAGGTACGTAACGTCATACGGCGATCGTGGCTGTCGAGAGACTAGGGGGTACATGCTACAATCAAGTCTCCTATGGTCCCACGGAGTTCTATGTCTCAATCAATCAAATCACATCAGCAATTAAATGAACATTAAAGATAAAGCAGTAAGGCGTCCCCGACGCTTCATCAAAATGATCATGAGAGACTAGCTTTATAATTTAGCTATCTCAGAGAGTCAGGAGTACAAAATTATACACAGCTGCAGTCTGTTTATTTACAATTCTGTACTGACACAAAATATCAAGTAATCCGGCTAACAGGTGCCGGTGGCTAAATGCCGTACAAAGTAAAGGCAGGAGTGGTGGAGAAGAAACCCACTCGAGTCCCCGAACCGCCATGCTCCTAGTATGCACCATGGATGTCAGGAAGGAAGATCGTGTCCTCCGGCTCTGCTACGAGATCTGGCCAAACAAAACCAGCGAGGTCAGCCCCGAATAGCAAGTACCGCCAAAGGGACACAAGAGTTAAGATTAAAAACCCAGTTAATAGAATGATTGATAATAGTAATACTTATGCTACTATTATAGGGTAGCGTAACATCCTCGAACCCATATGGCACCCTTACAACCAAACGAGGACAAAAGGTGCCGCATGGAGTCGGGACGTGTCGTACTCTATAACTTTCACATAAGTTAAAAGGTATAAACAATAAAATCTCATGATCGTGTCACGCCCCAGAACCAGAATACTGGAGAGCAGGGGCAGACATAGCCAGCTACGTATAACGGAATGGAATCCACACCGATATACGGTCACGACTGTCTAGATATGTGAGGGTTTTACTACAATCCATCAGTCTCTTAAGGTCATAAAATAGCCTATTGTCTCAATCTCAACCAACTAATAATAATCACAAGATATCAGATCACCAAATATACAATTGTAAGGCGTCCCAAACATTACATATCCAGACGATCTTGAAGCTAGTCGTACAAAATGTAAGGACTAGCAAGAGTTTAAGTCATACATGATCAACCTCGAGTTGCCAATCATGCTTATAGCCCGTAGGTAGACAGTAAATAAAGTTACAACGAGCTAACACTTGCTCGGCGGCTAAACGCCTCAAAAGAATAATTTTACAATAGAGTGGAAGAGCAAAAATAAACCCACTCGTTGTCCTGGTTACGCCTGGTGACCACCATCGGGCTGAAAAGCAGGGAGATCCTTTGGTGCTGCTCCGGTATCTGGCCATACAAAACCAGCTGGGTCAGACCCCAGAAAGAGCAAGTGCCACAAAGGAGGCTTCACTTAAGAACTAAAACCAGCAATTAGCACAAGAGTATAATTACATAATAAAAGACAGTAGTTTAAGAAAAAGCATGATGGGTAATTATAAAAGACAATCTTGTATAGAATCACTAAAGACAGGACATATGGAAAGAAAGCATGACATGATGATATACGATGAGATAACCATGGGACTATTCAGATAGCCAGGTTACAACCCGTAAACCAAACAAGGACCGGGGTTGTAACCCTTCGTCTGAACGGAACTTGGTTTCTCTCACCATTTATCGGCAAGATAAATATAAAAAAAATCAGGTCAAGTAACATTCTGGAGTGACAATCATTATAGTGACAATCTGGAGTGACAATCATTATAGTGGCAATCTGGAGTGACAATCATTATAGTGACAATCTGGAGTGACAATCATTCAATCATTCTGGTACAATCTTACAATTAATCAATTCAAGACAATACTATACTGGACTAGACTCCATCCAAGCAATCACGGACAATCATTGCCTACGGCTTTCTACATTAACTAACTAGGGTTATCAGAATCCTAGTTACTAGCAAGATGCAATGAGATGCTCCAAGTAGTCACAGGCCCTGCAGCTATCCAGGTTATCCAGGCAATCATTATAGTGACAATTCAGAGAGTACAATGCATTAGAGTGACAATAGAGTTCAATTATTTAAGTGACAATCAAGAGTGCCCCACATGGCAGTGGGCTGGAAATGTGCCCTACTCGTCGGCAGGCTACAAGTCCAAACATTTACGGCCGGGATAACGGGATCGCCTGTAACTGGGGAACATCTCTTCATGTCTAGTGAATTATACTAGTCATTAACCTTAGTCCATTTCAGTAGGTACTCCTGACCGTGGTACTCAGGAGTCCCCTCCTAGACATGATGCAAGACAGGACTGGATTATTTGTACAAGCACAATTGCCCACGGTGTCAGGATCAATTATACAGGTCATGTCATGTCAGGTAGCCGTCGTAACAGCTATTCGAGAAATTATGCCAGGTTATCATGTCAGGTGTACTTTGTCAGGAGTGCGCCACGACGGGCCACTATCAGGTCATGCCAGGTTATCATGTCAGGAGTGCACCACTACCGGTCACTATCACGTCGTGTTCAATTATCAATTCCAAACATACAAATGAATTCATGATTTTCAAGTTCAGGACAAAAGGCGTAAGGATATAAAATGGACGTTAAATATCTCATAAAATATCAATATACAGGGCTATAGGAGAGCCATACGGCTAAGACACATGCGGCCAGGAAAGGGTAGACTCATGCGGCCCAATTAGGAGAGCGCATGCGGCCAAGGTCACTGGATCCCATGCGGCTAAGACAAGGGGGCGCATGCGGTCAGGAAGATAGAAAACTCATGCGGCTGGGAGAATAGGTCTTATGCGGCTAGCTGGCCAATCAGGTACATGCGGCCGGGGGGAGTGTGGTTCCATGCGGCTCGAGAAGAAGCAACCCATGCGGTTGCGGGGGAGCAATGCCTATGCGGCTGGGAGCAAGTGTGCATATGCGGCTCGCGAGTGTTGAGTTTATGCGGCTCAGGATGAAGTCCTCATGCGGCTGGGTTAAGCAAGTCTCATGCGGCCAGCGGGAAGGACACATGCGGCTGCAGAGTTCAGAACTTATACGGCTGGGAATTGAGCGAGTTATGCGGCCAGATGAGTCCGGCCCTCATGCGGCTCAAGTACTTCCAGCCATGCGGCTGAAGAGAACACTTGCCGCATGAATATTCATGCGGTCAAGTCAAGCACTGTTTATCTTCTCCAAAATTTCAGAGAAGAAGAACACCATGAGAGCCAAGTCCTCAAGCTCCATAACTCCATCATCCGGAGCCTAAATCCGAACTTCTATAGGTTAAAATGGGGTAGAACGAGCTACTCTACAGCATGGAACCATCAAAACACAGAAATAACAAGATTAAGTAGATCAAAACCCAAAAAATCTGAAAATAAGGTAAATATAGATCTACAAGAATCTAGCCATGGAAAGTGAAAATGCCAAGTTCTAAAGTTAGTCAAAATGCTGTAAGGAAGAGAATGAAGCAATAAAATTAGAGTTCCTCTATAAAGCAAGTTGCACTTGCCTAGACCTCTCTCTGCTCTCTCTGGTAGGTAAGAAAGTAAATGAGGAAGAAGAAAAAGAGTAATGAAGAGAAAGAGAAAGCAGAAATGGCAATAAATATCAAAGGTGGTGGTAGGTAGGGGGTGTTTGCCATTAAAATTGTTTTGATTGAAATTTTAATACAAACAGAACAGTGATACAATATAGGACTTAGATGTAGTCTTAGGAGTACACTTTTGTTTAAGCTGGGTCCTTAGTGCCAATGGAGCGAGTGGTAATGCGTTGACTCCGTTGACCGGCTGACGGCGGTTATCGGTTCTCTGAAGGTGTTGATTGCTCTGGGTGCTGGAGCTTGCTGAGAGGAGGAAGACGTTGAGTGTCTAGGACTGCCTCTCTGGTGATTCTCTGTTGTGGATTCTTTTTGAGTCTTGTGTGTTCTGAGTCTGTGTGTGTGTGTGAAGAAGATGACCCTTCTATTTATAGTTTTGCAGGCTGGCTGCTCATGCGCGCATGCAGGATGCGCCGGTGTGGGGATGCCACGTGGAGGTTGCTGATGGAGGCGCACGGATGCTGCGCCCTGATCGAGGGGGAGAACTCTTCATACAGCCGGCACGTAGCAGAGAGAAGATCTTTCCGTTGCTGAAATCTTGGATGAGTTGAGTCAAAAGACACGTGTCGTCGACTCATGGTTCGAAGATCTCGGATTTGGTGGAGAGGAGTGATCTGGTGGGCTGCGCCTTGGATTGGGCGCAGGAGGAGACTGCGGCTCATAACCTTTAGGAGTTACAAACCATTTGGGGCACATGGCTTTTGAGGCGCATGCAGGCGACTTTCCTTCTATCTTTCGGGATCAGAGAGCAGTCTGAGGCACATGGCTTTTGAGGCGCATGCTGATTTGGACGCATGGCCGTAGAGGCGTATGCTGATTTGGACGCATGGCCGTAGAGGCGTATGTTGATGGTGGAGTGGCCACGTGGCAGTAGCCGTCGAAACAAAGTCATGATGATGCTGACGTTGCCGACGCTTCGTTTTCTGAAAAGCTGTCAACTGTTCAGACTTTGGGAGGCGTGCTGCCAACTCTATCAGTTCAGCATTTAATGTTGGTGACGTTCGATGGACAGCTGAGTGGGCGCATCGGTTGGCGTTCCACTCGGTATGGAAATGTGTGGGGGCGCACCCTCTGTAATGCGCCGAGTATTGTAAGGCGCGTCTGTGTGATGCGCCTGATGCCGAAGGGCGCGTCGGTATGATGCGCTGTCTGGCTGGCGCATCGGACATGTCTTTTAATGTGCGGCTGTCTCGCTCTTCGAGTGCCATAAATAGCCGTTTGGCTGAATTCGAGGCGTCCGGTTCATCCATTTAATGTAAATTCATTGCACGGAATTCGGAGGGCCATCCACTTGGCACGTGGGTTTGATTTGCCCGGCCTATAAATAGTGGCATGGAGAGAAGACTTGCTTCTCATTCCCTCACGTACTTCCAACATGAACTTGAACATGCGGGTGCATTCTGTTGACGAAGTGCTCCCGAGGATGAAGATGAGACGCTGTGTTGTCTTCGATGCACTTGAAGGTGACTGTTACATCCAAAAGACGGAGTCGAGGGCTTCTGAGGCAGGCGGAAGGTGCCTGTTGCATCCAAAGATAGGGATGCTCGAGCCTCGTCTCCGTTATTCCGGAAGAGTCGTAGATCGGAATGGCGGTGCTAGGCTCTCTCTTCCTTCAAAGTGGGGTTTCCCCACTTTGATCGTGTCGAAAGCTGCTCCTTTAGCCGCGGTTTCGATCACGGTCTTCCTTCGGCTTTGGAGGCTCTTTTGAAGCCTCCCCTGGCCACAGCATTTGCGGTGCTCTTCTCTTCCTTGGTTCCAGCCAGAGGGTTAAATGCTTTGTGTATCGAAGCATTTATCGGGCGAGCCTGGTTGGAAGGGCGGCACATAACTGGGCTCTGCTCGGCCAGGTGAGCCTGGCTGGAAGAATTTGGCTGAAGGGATGCACATAACTGAGCTGCTGAAGAGATGATGGGATGCGCCTGGATGGAGGCGCATGATATCTGCTGCGCCTCACTGGTGGCGCATAGTGATGCTGCGCCTATCTGGAGACGTATGGTGGCCGCTGCGCTTATCTGAAGGCGCATGGTGGCCGCTGGCTGTAGACTTAGGCTCTTTCCTTTGTAGAAATTCTCCTTTGTACAACCTTTTCTAGACATATAATAGACTTTTATATATAAATAAAAAAAATCCTTCTTCAAATGTCTATACTTATTGACTTTGCTGTGAAATTCTTCGTCTGAGTTCTGGCGCATGTAGTGTCTGGCGCATGGGCTTTCTGTTTGTGAAATTCCATGCTTCTACAAGACCCCCTTCAAAGTTTTCAAAACTTTTGAATAAGTTTTGGAATACTTTGAATAAGAAGCATGGAGGTCAGGGCGCATGATTTCTGGGCGCATGCCTGTTCGGGCGCATGCTCTTCTCAGTTAATGATGATGGTGCCTCGGTAACCAAAAAGATTAATGATGATCTTTTGGTTTTATTTGCTGCTATCTTTGAACAGAACCCGAGGCGACGGCTGAGATCACACGTCATCTGTTCACGCGTGCGACCAAGCCCTATAAATAGGTAAGAGTTGGAGAGAGAAAGGGTTCTTCTTCTCTGTGCCTCTGCTTCTTTAGAGTTTCTTCTTCAAAAACCCTAACTTCTCCTTCCTCGAGAGAATGGCTCCCAAGACTCCTCGCGGTGCTGCCGACAAGGAAAAGGAGAAAGCGAAGGAGTCTGTCGATGAGGATGTACCTATCACTCTTGCGCCTCTTGCCGACGTTCGTCCTGAGGTGACAGGTGAGTTTCGTCTCTGCTTTGGGCCCTGTGCCCTAACTGCCGACGCGTATAGACTTCGGTCTTTGATGATACGCCGAGGTTCTATCCTGCCGACGTGCATAGGTTTATACCTTTATTATGCACCGAGGTTTTAATGGCTGACGCGCATTGGTTTTATTCCCTGAAGATGCGCCGAAGCCTTTGCTGACGCGCATGGGCTCATGCTCTGATAATGCGCCGAAGCTCCAATGCCAACGCGCATGGGCTTACGCCCTGATGATGCGCCGAGACATGCTGACGCACATGGGCCTATGCCCTGATGATGTGCCGAATCAGATGCGCATGGGTTCATACCCTGATGATGCGCCGAAGCAGATGCGCATGGGTTCATACCCTGGCAATGCGCCAGTCTGCTTGACATATTTTGTCTTTTTGCCTGACTACCACTTTTGTTGTGCCAGTGTCGATGACGATCCCTTTGTTGAATGAGGTCCTCCTGGACGCTTCCCTTTGTCAGATGGGAGTTGATTTTGATGAGGCGGTGATCAACCCTGCAAAGGATGCTATCCTTCAGGACCAACCTCGTGAGAGGATGCTACAAATCCAGGTCCAGTTGTCGCTTTTCCTCCAGAGTATGATGGAGAGCGGTAAACTGAAGTCTGCTGATTCTGAAGGTGTGACTTTCTTAAAGCCTGCCTTTCTGTTTGGCGACCGATTAGTCTCTTCCAAGGTGAAGATATTGAAGATCAGAGAAGACTGGTTCTTTGCTGCTAAGGGCATGATGTTATACATGCGGCAGGTTGACCGCCAGTTGCCACTGACAGCCTTTTATCGTCTAGCTTCGAAGAGAAGGATGGGTTGGGAACTTACTCTTTCTCAAGGAGGTGCCTTGGGGGGTTCCCTTTCGATTGACACCACCTCGAACCAGCGAGACACTTTGACCGTTTCACGAACTGGTTCTTCGTTCAGTTACCGAGCTTTGCGTCCCGGGAGCATCTATAGTGAAGTCCCAAATGACACGTTTCCCTTCAGTGCCCCGACTTTTACAAATCGGATGCTGACGTCGAAGGTCACGTATCCGACAGCTGGTTTTAGAGTCGAAGGTTGGTGTCACTACATCCCAAAGTGGGACGAGTTGACCTCCTGGGTGCTTTCTAGGTTCAAAGTTGAGCTTAAAGAGATAGGGCTGACTGCCGCCATTCGGGCCACGCAGGCAGGCATGGACCTCAATAAACCGATGTTCCTTGCGCTCTTGGAGCTTTTCAACGCCCAGACTGGCAGCTTCTTTACTCCAGTGGGGGAGTTGGGATTGGCCCTTCATGAGATGTACGAAGTATCCAAGCTTCCTTGGGGTTCGGAACCGTACGAGGAATATTTCCCATCAAATGAAGAGATCCAGGTCTTGGAAGATAAGGACCCGGAGATGATGGCCGTTTTCAAGGAGGTGACGAGCCATCATTATCTGATGCACCGGAGGGACAAGGGTAAGACCCAGCCTCACGTGACTGCTTGGAGGGACTATGTCTTCAAGCAGGATCTGGCGGATCCTTCGAGGATCCGGTTTGCGACTCCGCAGGGCTTGACACCCGCGGAAGTAAGTTCTGAAATAACCCGGCTGGACGAGAGGACCCCACATTCCAATGAGAGCGGCAAGGCCACGTACAGCTGTTTCTGGCACTGCGTACCGGATGTCATCTAAGGCAGTGTTGACGGCCTACTTGATGATATGGCTCCGGGATTGCATATTTGCAGGGGGATCCGGTGCTGTTGAGAGGGTACATCAGAATCTCATTTTGCCTGCAGTGAAGTTGGCCTGCATGGCACTTCTTAGCATATTCCACTGCGTCGACAACCATGGTTGGCCAGTAGTAGTCTATACGTCGCAGTCGATCTTACAACTTAGGACCCGGTTGGTGAGCTCCGCAAGTTCCGTCGTGAGCTTCTTGAAGAGCTTCAGCCGCTTCTTCGTTAGACAGGCATCGCAGGAGAAGCCCGTCGAAGGAGCGTCGGTACAGCGTTTTAGTGGCTGTATCGTAGTAGAATCGAAAAGAGCGTCTCCTGACTGAGACGGCTTCCTTCGGGTCTTCCGGAAGGATTCCGTAGACGACGAAGTCGATGAACGGGAATCTCCAGTCTCGGACATTAACATCAGTGTTTGTCAGCATGGCGTGAGCCATTTGCAAACATAGGTTGTTCCTGGGACAAATCAAGTCTCGGCCAGTTACCGTGACATAGTATTGAGTCCCAAGGGGCGCGACCAATGAGGCTGCGAGGCCAGCCAGGGCGTCAGCCTCCAAGTTTTGTAGACGGGGTACATGTTCGATGAAGAACCCAGTGAAGGTTGAAATGATGTTCAATGCAACTTCATGGTAAGGGATCAAATCTTCATGGCGAACCTCGTATTGCCCCCGAATCTGGTTTACGACGAGTTTCGAGTCGCCGTAGGCTTCCAGATGATCCACCCCCAGCTGTTGTGCTAGCTGGAGTCCCATGACGAGTGCGTTGTACTCAGCAACATTATTGGAGCACGGCTTCGAAAGAGAGTATGCGCGCTGGATGACCAGCTGATCAGGGGAGACCAAGACTACCCCCACTCCTGCGATGATTTGGCCGTTGGGGCCCGTTCTTGAAGCGCCATCGAAGAACATCCGCCAAACGGGGCTTCTTTCAGTGACATTTGATTCTTGGACTTCATCCGGGATATCTTCATAGAGTTTTGA
Organism: Iris pallida; assembly: GCA_029216955.1. Lineage (NCBI taxonomy): Eukaryota > Viridiplantae > Streptophyta > Magnoliopsida > Asparagales > Iridaceae > Iris > Iris pallida. The sequence continues at coordinate 7,988,880 of JANAVB010004600.1, forward strand.
AGACTCTGGGATGGGGTGTGCAGCTAAAAAGTCAGCCAGAGCCTGACCCTTGATCGCCTTCTGCGGGACAAACACCATGTTGTATGGCGTTAGTAGGATCGCCCATGTAGCCAGCCGGGAGTCTAATGACCCTGGCTTCGTCATGAGAACTCTGAGTGGATTGACTCGGGAGATGACGTGAATTGTCTGGCCCGAGACGTAATGACGAGTCTTCTGAATGGCAAACACCAAAGCCAAGCACTCCTTTTCAACGGGGTTGTACCGGTGTTCGGCCCCGATGAGTGTTCGACTGAGGTAGTAGATTGCTTGCTCATAGCCTGCATCGCTGTTTTGAGCGAGTAAAGTGCCGAGGAAATGATCCATGGCACGGACGTAGAGGAGGAATAGTTTGCCGGCGACAGGTGCCACTAAGACTGGCGGGCTTGTCAAGTAAGCCTTGATGTCGTCGAAAGCCTTTTGGCACTCCTCTGTCCAGACGTAAGAGACTCCCTTCTTCATGAGCTGAGTAAAGGGTTGACATTTACCGGAGAGGTTTGCTATGAACCTCCGGATGTATGCCAGACGTCCCTGTAAGCCCCGAAGTTCTCGAAGGTTCTTCGGAGGGTCCATGTTGAGGATGGCTTTAGTCTTCTCGGGATCGACATGAATGCCTTTTGCCGTGATGACAAAGCCCAAGAATTTGCCGCTAGAAACCCCCAGGAAGGATTTAGCGGGGTTCATTTTGAGTTGATGTGCCCGCATGAGATCGAAGACCGTCTTCAGGTCCTGTAGGTGATCTCTTTTGAGGCGGCTCTTGACTGCGATGTCGTCAACATAGCACTCAACTGTCTTGCGAAGATGTTGACGGAAGATGGTACTCATCGCTCGTTGGTATGTTGCACCGGCATTCTTCAAGCCGAAGGGCATTACTGTGTAGCAGAAAACACCTTTCGGAGTCCTGAATGACGTGTGTTTTGCGTCATCGGGAAACATCTTGATTTGATTGTAGCCTGAATACCCGTCCATGAAGGACATGCGTTCAAAGCCACGTGTGTTGTCGATCATTACATCGGTGATTGGGAGCGGGAATTCATCCTTCGGGCAAGCAGAGTTGAGATCCCTGAAGTCGATACAGACTCGTATCTTCCCGTTCTTCTTGGTGACAGGGACGACGTTGGCTACCCAGTCCGGGTGTTGTTCCTCACGGATGAAGCCACTGGTCAAGAGCTTGTCCACCTCCTGATCGATGGCGTTCATGATGTCCGGGCGAAAGCGTCGCTGTTGTTGTTTGATAGGTTTGGCATCTGGTAAGATGTTCAACCTATGCATCGCGATCTGTGGATCGAGACCCGACATGTCTTCGTAGCTCCAAACGAAGACGTCAATATACTCTTTAGCCAGTTGGACTAAAGATTCTCGGTCTTCTCCTTCCAAGCTTTTGCTGATGAAGATGGGTTTAGAAGAAGACCCATCCCCGAGGTCGATCTGCTCGACTTCGTCTTCAGTGGGAGGTTCTCGTAACTCAAAACGAGACTCCCATTGTTCTCCTAGGTGCTGAGCCCAGGGTTCCTCTTCGAAGGGTTCCGGCGGTTGGTCTTCGCCTTCATCTTTCTGAGGTTACGCCGATGTCATGTTAGCTGACAGCACTTTCCTGAAGACTGATCCGATACTGGTATCGGAATCCCACGTCGATGCTTCAGACGAGTGGGAATGTTCTATGTCTTCTGCGTCTGAACTCTCTGGAGTTGATGGCGGCGTGACATAGCCTAACCCCCGTCGAGTCCGATTATAGTAATCCTGTGGCTTTCCATTGGGCATCGAAAGCCGGACAGGGAGATGCCGACCCTTGCCGTAGTTTAAGCCTTTGTTGCTTTTCAGGTCGTAGCCCATCTTTTGGATGATGTGCTTAGCCGCATCTGTGTACCGATAGACTTGTACTCTGCCGGTATCAGGTTCGGGCTCGATTGACGGGAGGTCCCGACGACGCTCGATTTTGTCCGAGATGATGGTGCCTTGGTCTCGGCTCCGTGGAGGGACTATGAAGACTCCTTGAGACGGGGCTATTTGATTATGGTAGACGGTCGTTACTTGTGTTTGCAACGACCGTAGAGCGTTGTCTAATGTATACATGGCATTCCAGTGTGGAAGACAAGAATAATTGAAAGACACTCTATTATTGATAAAGTACGAGATTTTATCCCGTGGGATTACATTGTCGAAGGAGGGTGCGTCTACATCAGCGGAGATGTATTCGCCAAGCTCCTCATCTGTAAGCACTGGGGCCGGATCAGGAGAGTCCTCCACCGCTCTGACTTTAGGATCTGAGAGGGTTATGTGAGCCCTCTCCGGCATCTTGGATGACTGCGGCGGCTTGCCTTTAAGACGCACCTTGAGAGGTGCCTCGGTTGTGCCTCCGATGAGTGGCACCTTCCCTTGTAATTTTACCACCAGGGGAGCCGCTGTTTGAGGTGGCTTTCCCTTGAGGCGTATCTTCAGGGGAGCTTCGCGAGCCGGCGCTTTTCCTGATAGCATGATGCTCATTGGAGGCGCCTTCTGGGGTGGTTTCCTCTTCAGACGGATTTTCAAGGGGGCATTGGGAGTCGTCTCAGGCTCCATGTCCGGCTCTGTTGCCGTCTCTGCCTCATCATCAGCGTCATTGGCTTCCTCTTCGTCAATAGGCTTGTACAAGTCGGAATCGGTGAAGTAGGCCTCAATCCCTTTGAAGGGATCGATATCTGCAAACTCCGTCCGGATGACGCCGTTGGTGGATACATATTTCATGCATTGGTGGAGCGTAGAGGGCACCACCATGTACTCATGTAACCATGGTCGTCCGAGTAAGATGTTGTAGTTGACCTCGACATCCACCACATAACAAGTCACCTCAGTTTTGAGGCTGCCGATGTGACACTTCAGCCGGATCTTGCCCAGTGGCTCGCTCTCGCTAGCGTTGAAGCCACTGATGGTCGTATTGGAGGGCGCCAGCCGGTACATTGGGATCCCCAGCTTTGATAGCAGCGCCTTTGGAATGATGCTTAGGGAAGACCCCGGATCGATCTGAATCCTGCTCACCTTTACCGAACCGATGTACCCTGTGTAATACAACGGTCGGTTATGTCGGTGATGCTTGAGCAGCATGTCTTGTTGGGTGAAGGTTATGTTTGGGATAACTTCATCCGCACAATGATAGTGTGCACAAGTAGTTGGGAGGTCTTCAGGCAGCTTGACTTGACTGAGAAAGGATTCGGCATCCTTCAGAGCTTCGCAGAGAGCTTCTCGGGAGTCCTTGGAGAGATGCAGGAGCTCGAACAAAGACAAGCGTGCAGGAGTACTGGCTAGTTGTGCCAGAATGTCAAAATTGTGGGAATTGGCTAGCCCCGAAGTATTTTCTTTTCGCAGAGGTCTGTCGAAACGGGCCTCCACTTGCTTTTGTTTATTGGCTGCTGAGGGCTTGGATGGACCCTCCTCAGGGATGGTGCCAGGAGGCACCACTTCGGCGGCAGCTTTACCGGGCTGGGAGTTCTGTTGTGCACGCGTCTGCACAGGAAGCGCCTCTTCCGTTGAAGAAGAGACCGTGCGGCAAGACTTGATCTTCCTACCTTTTGCTTTGGAGGTAGGGCATACCTCCGGTTGAGTTACCTCGGAGACGAGGTCAGGGTGAACCCAGAGGACCTCTCCTCGAGATGTGGTGAGTGGGACAAGTCCACTCACATTGTCACGGGTGGGTGGCAAGTTCACCACCTCCATTGTCGCCTTAGGGATGGGGACGACGCCATCTTGTGTGGTAGTCGGCGGCAAGGTGCCGAACTGAAGTGACACCACATTCGCTGACACCATCTTCTCTTCATAGTCGACGGAGATTACATCCGCATTGATCATGCGCTGGATGTAATTTTTGAGGACGTAGCAGTCCTTAGTCGGGTGTCCGACAAACCGATGGTAGTGACAGTACCTCGGGTTGTCCACTTTACCGACTTCATCGGGCCGCTTCGGGTCCGGAAGCTTGATATTGTCGCCCTTCTTCAATATCTCAAAGAGTTGCAGGGTGTCGTCATCATTGAATGAATAAACCTCCTTGGGTCTCGGTGTCAGTGGAGGCTTTTGAGTAGGCGCAGATGCGCCCTTCGAGGCATTAACAGTCAATGCCTGTTTCTTCTTTGTTTCTCGTCCGGAGTTGTTGATTGCGGACTTTTTCCCCTTATCGTCAAAGGCGGGGAAGCTAACACCCAAAAGACGTGCATTGGCCGCCTTCTTCTCTGCAGCTTCAGCTTCGATGATTAGGGAGCTCCAGTCGGGAGGGGGAGTAGAGTTAAGCCAAAGCTTTACTGCAGGCAGCATGTTCATACTGCAAGCGGAGAGGAGCGCATGTTCTGGCATGCCTGGAGGTAGCCTGAAGTAGGCCTGACGGAAGCGTTCGATGAATGCCCGAACCGTTTCCTTGTCCTTCTGGCGTATCTCAATGAGAGACGCCATCGTCATGTCCTTTCCACCGTCGTAGAAGCGGTCGAGGAAGAGGCGTGTCAGGTCGTCAAAGGACGATATGGAATTATCGGGGAGGCTGCAGTACCAGTCATACGCCACCCCTTTCAGGGCCCCAACAAAGATGCTGGTGAGGAGGGCGTCCTCCTTCGGAAGATGCCCTGTCTGCGACTGGAAGTACGTCAGGTACCGTCGTGGAGAGTCCTTTCCGTCATACGGCGTGAGTGTTTGTGGTTTATACTTTGGGGGATAAACCACCTTGTTCCACTCAAGGGGATAAGGCTGGGGAATGCCCATCTTCTGGCGCTCCTCCTGCCTGTTCTTGGACTCGAAGCGCTCCCGCAAATCTTTGATCATTTCGACCACGTCCTCCATGGAGCTAGGAGTCGGGGAAGGAGGTACCACCTGGAGTGGAGCGTTTGAGGGCTCCGACGTCCGGGGTGCTTCTGTGTCTGAGGGTGTCCGTTGGAGGGGCACACTCGACTCTCCATTGGCTCCTGGGTCGGGACCATTTGAAGGTGTCCTGATCAAGGCCGACCGCATCTCAAACACTGCTTGAGTCAGTGCTTGCATTGAGGCAGAGAGGGTTTTGAGTCCTCCCTCTAGCGAGTCTATGCGCTGAACAATGTCCTGTGGTGGCGCATCAGTCTCAAGATCACCCCCGGTCATGTATACTGTCATGACACGGCCGGAAGTGGATGGATTAGTTGAGGCTTCGCTCTCAGCCTCGCTCTCATGTGGGGGAGTCACTTCTCCTGGTGTTTGGCCACCCCCAGCCACATTCTGGAGTTCGTTTTCGACAGGCACATCTGCAAGGGCCTGACTGCCCTCAGCTCTGTCTTGAAGGGCCTCTTCGTTTCCAGCACTACCCCCGGCGGTGTCCTGGAGGACATCGTCATTTTGAGGGGCTTCAGGGAGGCCATCTTTGCCTTGATGAAGATCCGCCGCAGCTGTGCTTTGGACATCTTCGTCTTCGGAAGGAGGCTCGACAAGGGTCTGGCTACCCCCAGCTTCCTCCAAGAACTTCTTCCTCGACCGAGTGCCTTCAAACACTCTAGAGGTCGTGACAGCTGCCTTGGTCTTCCTCGGCTGACTTTTGGATGAAGACGAGGAATTGGCAGTCGTCTTCCGGACAGATGAGGAATTGGAGATCACGTTGCATGAAGCAACCTTTAGCTCCTCTTCTGCTGACACCTTCGTCCCAAGGCGATGTCGGAGGGGTGTCGATGATTGTAGCCGTTGGAAGACCGACTGCTTTGGCGGTACTGCCGTCTTGCAACAGCAGTTGATGGTGACCACTGCACAAGTGTGCCCCGTGAGAGGCGCATCGTGCTTGTCGGTCAACTCTCCTGACCGGCGCTTGTGAGTGATCACGTTGCGCAAGTCGTTGGAGGAGAGTGCTACCCTCGCACCCCTCTCAGGTGCATGGCAGGGCCAAGCGTCGGGGTGGTCGGGTGAGTGCTGCGCCCCCTGATCTAATACCAAGCAGGCATCACGATCAGTAGTGGGGGAACCACAGCATTTGAAGTGACTTGAACGGACCTCAAACGCACAACCAGAGGAGGCGCGGGAGTTCAAGACCACTGAGTTTGCCTCTCTCGGCTTGGTTGTGCACGCAGTGAATGCGCCCAAGCGAGATGAGGACTTTGAAGGTCGACTTATTGTCGGTGCAGAAGCACTTGAGTCAACCTTGTACAGCTTGCCATCGGCAGTGCGCGTGATTGTAAGAGCGTGCCTCTGACCGGCTGCTGGCATAGCACGTTTGTGGCGCATGACCCGTACCGCCATGGATTTCTTCGTACCAGCCCGCTGGGGCGTATAGTACTCAGCATCCAAATTCTCCTCACCGTTACAGCGAGTGAGTCTGTCAAAGACAGAGGCTCTTTGTGGCGCATCAGAAGTAATGCGTGGGGCATTGGCTGCGCCCCTGCTCCGTCGACGTATCTTCCTCGCCTGGGAGGAAGATGGCTGGGGAACGTGGTCAGCCACACGCTTCCCCGAGAGATGCGCTGCATCAGCGGGCGCACCTTGACTGTTGAGGACGTCAGCAGGAAGGGAAGGCTGGACGGGCGCATCCCCTTCAACGGTGGTGCCCAAGGCGTCGACTTTGCGCACCCAGACTGCGCGGGTCTTCTTCGGCTTCGACAGCCGCTTCGAAGGACTCGCACTTCCTTCAGAAATGAACTCCTCGTACGCCTGTTGATTGAGGCGCACTACCAGCATCTTGTGGGAGGAGCCCACCTTCACGTCGTCGGCCTGTGACACAACCTTCTCGGTAGAGGAGAAAGAAGTCCCCAGCAGAGTCGCCAGCTTGTTTGCCATTAAAATTATTTTGATTGAAATTTTAATACAAACAGAACAGTGATACAATATAGGACTTAGATGTAGTCCTAGGAGTACACTTTTGTTTAAGCTGGGTCCTTAGTGCCAATGGAGCGAGTGGTAATGCGTTGACTCCGTTGACCGGCTGACGGCGGTTATCGGTTCTCTGAAGGTGTTGATTGCTCTGGGTGCTGGAGCTTGCTGAGAGGAGGAAGACGTTGAGTGTCTAGGACTGCCTCTCTGGTGATTATCTGTTATGGATTCTTTTTGAGTCTTGTGTGTTCTGAGTCTCTGTGTGTGTGTGAAGGAGATGACCCTTCTATTTATAGTTTTGTAGGCTGGCTGCTCATGCGCGCATGCAGGATGCGCCGGTGTGGGGATGCCACGTGGAGGTTGCTGATGGAGGCGCACGGATGCTGCGCCCTGATCGAGGGGAAGAACTCTTCATACAGTCGGCACGTAGCAGAGAGAAGATCTTTCCGTTGCTGAAATCTTGGATGAGTTGAGTCAAAAGACACGTGTCGTCGACTCATGGTTCGAAGATCTCGGATTTGGTGGAGAGGAGTGATCTGGTGGGCTGCGCCTTGGATTGGGCGCAGGAGGAGGCTGCGGCTCATAACCTTTAGGAGTTACAAACTATTTGGGGCGCATGGCTTTTGAGGCGCATGCAGGCGACTTTTCTTCTGTCTTTCGGGATCAGAGAGCAGTCTGAGGCGCATGGCTTTTGAGGCGCATGCTGATTTGGACGCATGGCCGTAGAGGCGCATGTTGATTTGGACGCATGGCCGTAGAGGCGCATGCTGATGGTGGAGTGGCCACGTGGCAGTAGCCGTCGAAACAAAGTCATGATGATGCTGACGTTGCCGACGCTTCGTTTTCTGAAAAGCTGTCAACTGTTCAGACTTTGGGAGGCGTGCTGCCAACTCTGTCAGTTCAGCATTTAATGTTGGTGACGTTCGATGGACAGCTGAGTGGGCGCGTCGGTTGGCGTTCCACTCGGTATGGAGATGTGTGGGGGCGCACCCTCTGTAATGCGCCGAGTATTGTAAGGTGCGTCTGTGTGATGCGCCTGATGCCGAAGGACGCGTCGGTGTGATGCGCTGTCTGGCTGGCGCATCGGACATGTCTTTTAATGATGCGGCTGTCTCGCTCTTCGAGTGCCATAAATAGCCGTTTGGCTGAATTCGAGGCGTCCGGTTCATCCATTTAATGTAAATTCATTGTACGGAATTCGGAGGGCCATCCACTTGGCGCGTGGGTTTGATTTGCCCGGCCTATAAATAGTGGCATGGAGAGAAGACTTGCTTCTCATTCCCTCACATACTTCCAACATGAACTTGAACATGCGGGTGCATTCTGTTGACGAAGTGCTCCCGAGGGTGAAGATGAGACGCTGTGTTGTCTTCGATGCACTTGAAGGTGACTGTTACATCCAAAAGACGGAGTCGAGGGCTTCTGAGGCAGGCGGAAGGTGCCTGTTGCATCCAAAGATAGGGATGCTCGAGCCTCGTCTCCGTTATTCCGGAAGAGTCGTAGATCGGAATGGCGGTGCTAGGCTCTCTCTTCCTTCAAAGTGGGGTTTCTCCACTTTGATCGTGTCGAAAGCTGCTCCTTTAGTCGCGGTTTCGATCACGATCTTCCTTCGGCTTTGGAGGCTCTTTTGAAGCCTCCCCTGGCCACAGCATTTGTGGTGCTCTTCTCGTCCTTGGTTCCAGCCAGAGGGTTAAATGCTTTGTGTATCGAAGCATTTATCGGGCGAGCCTGGTTGGAAGGGCGGCACATAACTGGGCTCTGCTCGGCCAGGTGAGCCTGGCTGGAAGAATTTGGCTGAAGGGATGCACATAATTGAGCTGCTGAAGAGATGATGGGATGCGCCTGGATGGAGGCGCATGATATCTGCTGCGCCTCACTGGTGGCGCATAGTGATGCTGCGTCTATCTGGAGACGCATGGTGGCCGCTGCGCTTATTTGAAGGCGCATGGTGGCCGCTGGCTGTAGACTTAGGCTCTTTCCTTTGTAGAAATTCTCCTTTGTACAACCTTTTTTAGACATGTAATAGACTTTTATATATAAATAAAAAAAATCCTTCTTCAAATGTCTATACTTATTGACTTTGCTGTGAAGTTCTTCGTCTGAGTTCTGGCGCATGTAGTGTCTGGCGCATGGGCTTTCTGTTTGTAAAATTCCATGCTTCTACAGGGGGTTCACCCCTTGGTTCATGATAAACCAAGAGCAATCCCAAACCGAACCAAGCCAACCCAACCAAGAATAAACCAAGCCCAGGAAGGAAATTAAGCAAGAAAATCATACAATACAAGAATAAATACGTACACGTATTCCAAGAATACGAAATACGAACACAGGCATTACAACTCTACCCACCTTAAAAGAATTCCGTCCTCGGAATTTAATCAAGAGGCTAGAGGAGCAATGACAAGCTACATTAATCACATGCAAGCTATAACTAGGCAGACAATCACTCATTCAAGCAAGGAATCGAAGGCATGAGGCATAAGAAAGACATTATACCTCACGAGTCAAACAAGTCGGGATAACGTGATCGGATATCATCCTCACACTCCCACGTTTGACTCTCCCAAGGAGCGATGAACTCAAGCAACATGAACTAAACTGATAGTCTTGCGCTTGAGGTCTCTCCCCTTGGTCAAACAGGGACACGGGCCTTTCCTCATACGAAAAGGTTAAAGGCTATTGGTACCAACTTTTTCGAATGATCTAGGAAATGGCTCGGGCCCGGAATGTACCGTTGTAATTAGGATACATGAAATACGTCATGCACCCCGTATAATGATGGTAGAAAAGCAAGATGAGAGGACACATATACCTCTCGGTCGATTCTGAACCTGAGCCTGGGCTAGGGCAAACTGCCGCGGGTTCTGTTGCTGGAAAGTCTGGGCATGAGTCGGCAATGGCCTCGGGAACGGGAATTGCTGTTGCTGGTGAACTGGAGCTGGTACTGGTGCTAGTGCTGGTGCTGGTGCTGGTCCCCTAACCGAAGGACTAGATACTGTCGATGCTGAATCAACTCTGAAAGGGCAGGACCCTACCCTATGATCCGGTGCTCCACACAATAAACACAATCCCAACGCCTTGCGACATTCTACTACCACGTGTCCAGGCTTCCCACAATAAGAACAGCCTGCGGCGGAAGACTGTGCTTGCTTCTGTTTCTGCTGAGGGTACATCGGGGTTGAGTGCTGGACCGACGTCACTGAGGCCGCTCGTCTCGGAGCTCCAATAGTTAAAGCCCTGGCTGCCGGGGCTGGGGCTGAAGACTGATTCATTTGACTATGGGACCGCTTCCGACCTTCGGTCCTGTCCACTATTCTCTGCGAGGTATACTTGTGCCTCCTTGCTGCTCGTAACACCGCATCATAGGTCTGATGCTCAAACTGTTCTACTGCCAATATAATCTCCAGGTGAAGTCCTTGCTGGAACCTCTGCGCTCTTGTAGAAGCATGGAAAATATTGCTTTTAGTCCCACATCGGAAAGGAGAAGAAGAAAGGGCTTACTCCATTCTATAAATAGAGCCCCCTTACCTCCTTTGAAAAGGGTACCAACTTCTCTTCCCTCCTTCCAAACTTGGACTCTTCCTATTGCGCACCTTCGGGTGCTAAGTAGAAGAAGTCTAGGGCAGCGCGGGCTCTTCGGGCTCAGTCAGCTGTCCCAACCTCTGACCATCACGAGCGTCCCGCTAAGTGGGCCTCTGATGGAAAGTTGTACAAAGCCGCTCGTGTCCAGCCCCCGGCGGCAAACGGACAGAGTGGTTCTCAAGAGTCTCCCAACAAAGATCGAGGGCAAGTGTTTCTATTAGCCCCACATCAGGGAGCAAACATGATACCTACGCACTCGTGTGTTCGGGATACCCGGGCCCACAAAGCGAGTGCACGGGCTGATCAAGACATTCCTCATGCGAGTCATGAGACGTCCTTCATGCGGCTCGGTCATGAGACATTCCTCATGCAGCTCGGTCATGAGACGTCCTTCATGCGGCTCGGTCATGAGACGTCCTTCATGCGGCTCGGTCATGAGACGTCCTTCATACGGTTCGGTCATGAAACGTTCTTCATGCGGCACAGAACTCAGGAAGCTTCATGCGGCTCAAAATCAGACGACCTTCATGCGGCTCAGGAGTCCCATGCAGCTCAAACACATAGGCAGCTCGAGTAAACTCCATGCGGCTCAGAGAGAGAGGCCACGTGGCATTCAAAACAGCTGTGCTCAACGTCTGGACGCATTTAATGTTCTGACGGCTGACAGCTGACAGATGACAGACCTGACATAAAGTTGTCATAATGACTGACACGAAAAGCAGAATTTTTCTAGGAAATAAGGAAAATCTTCACCAATACGGCGCTGTCTACCAAGCTTCGAGGCAGGTCCATGCGGCCAGACTAGACGAGTTCATGCGGCCAGTACAAAGAAATCTATGCGGTTCAAACCATGAAGGCCCCCATGCGGCTCAGCCATGAAGAAACCCATGCGGCTCGGCCATGAAGACTCTCGTGCGGCTCGGCCATGAACATATTCATGCGGCTCGGTCATGAACATATTCATGCGGCTCGGTCATGACAACCTTCATGCGGTTCGAGTGTAGAGACTATTCATGCGGCTCGGTCATGAAATCTTCCATGCGGCTCGGTCATGACGACCTTCATGTGGCCCAAATATGAACACTCCTCATGCGGCTCAATAATGATGACAGGACACGTGTCCTAAACATAATCAAATTTCGGGTCAGATTCTAATAATTTGGGACACGTGGCAAGAGAATGAATTAAATTGATTCATTTAGATTTGCAGACATCAGCAAATCATCATGATGGAGATTTATTGCAATCAACATTTATTATTGATGGAATTTGGCATAATCCACATTAATGGTCCAGATCCTTCACACTCAAGACTAATGGTCCAGATTGGTCAATCACCAGGCCGCCGCCACTTTGAGAACGGGTAATCAGCCAAACCCTAATGATGCTTCCCCACTATTATAAATAGCAGGGTGCCATTCCCTTGCAAAATATACAGAGTCAAAGAAAAAAAAGAAGAAGAGAGAGAGAGGTCGGCACCAAAAGAAATAAGAAAAGAGAGATCTACACAGAGAGAGTTCTCCCTTCCTTCTTGAGAATCACAGAGAGAGAGAGAAGCCAGGAGAGCAATACGAGGAGAGTAAGAAGAGCGTTTCTTCATCAACGTCGAGCAGATCTTCCCCGAGCCAAGACTGCATACTGATCGTCCAAGGAGTAAGGCAGAGCGGCCGTCGCTTTCCCGAGCCTCTATCGTCACCCTCCAGAATAAAAAATAAACAATCGTACTTAGTCTGCTGTACCTAGGTTTTCGTCCCTAGGCTTTCTTTGTACGAACGAGTTTGTATTGTGAGTCTAAGTTCAGTCCTCCGATAATTGTTCTGTTCTTTTACAATCAATGGCAAACACGATGGCGACTCTGCTGGGGACTAACTTCTCCACGGCTGAGGAGTTGGTGACGCAATCAGATGCAGCCAAACTTGGCTCCACACAAAAGAAGATGGTCGTCCGCTTCGACCAACAGGCGTTCGAAGAGATGCTCTCTGAAGGCAGCGCTGGCCCGGTCCAGAAGCGCACCCGCACCACGAAGGCTCGCAAAGAATGGAGACCGAAGTCATTTGCTCCTCCTCAAGCCCTCGATGGGATGCCCTCTGTTGCTCAAAACTGCGAGAAGAATTCTCCTACGGTCCCACTTCAGATCGTAGACAACTCTGCTGTCCCCAAGTCCGGCAGAAGAAAACATTATGATGCTGGACTCGCAGGGACAAAGAGGGACTCTACGCGGACCGAACCGCAGAAGAGTATTAGCCGCAAGGAGAAAGCCCATGCGGCTACATCCGCCAACCGCAAGGAGAAAGCCCATGCGGCTACATCCGCCAACCGCATGAAGAAAACTCATGCGGCTACTTCTGTCAGCCGCATAACTTATGCGACTACAGTTCCCGACAGCATGGATGAGACTCATGCGGCCAGTAAAGTCAATCGTTTACAGAAAACCCATGCGGCCACAGATGCCAACCGCATGCGGCCAGCCTGCACGGTCGTGACCCCTAGCCGCATAAGAATTTATCCGACGACAGGAGACAACCGCATGCAGACAGCCCGCACGGTTTTTGCTCCCAGCCACATAGCATCTGCTCCATGCTCCTCTCGATCAGTTTTCGACCGTCTCTCATACGGTCCGAACCCTGATGACTCTCTGGATGATAAGCCAGACTCTGTGATGCTCAACTTGGACTCTTCCTATTATGCACCCACAAGTGCTAGAAAGAAGAAGTCTAGGGAAGCGCGGGCTCATCAAGCCTAGACAGCTGCCCCAACCTCTGACTATCAGGGCGTCCCGCTGATTATCACGCGGGCCTCTGATAGGAAGTTGTACAGAACCGCTCAAGTCCAATCCCCGACGACGAACGGACAGAATGGTTCCTCTGACCTGCGTGAGGCGATCCTCCACAAATGCAAGGAAAGAGAAGGGGCCTCGGCGTGCAAAGAATCCCCATATGAACGTCACTGTACCCAGATCATCGTCAACTGCTGCTGCAACAACGCGGCAGTGACGAAAGATCGTCCATCCGTCTTCCACAGACTACAGCACCCGAACTCAGAAGATGAGGCACCTCCTGTTGTCTCCTGCAATTCTGTCCAGAAGGTCTCCGCCGAGGGGAGAGGGAAGAAGACAAGCATCTCCAATCCAAAGATATCAGCCACTACAGCTAAGAAGTTGTCGGCTAAACGGTTACCCTCCACCGGAGTATACCAACACACCCGTTCGAAGACAAAATCTGCTGCAACAGGAGGCTCATCGTCCCCGACCCTGGGGGTCGTAGGAGCTGGGGGTAGTACTCCTCCGAACGTCCACAATAATCCAATGTTTCAAGGAGACGAACCCCGAGAAACAACCCTCCCATCGGGTACAACAGATGCTGACGTCCCCGAGGACATCCATGATTCTCTAGGCGAAGCAAGCTCCGAAGCTGGGGGTAGTGTTCCTTCCGAGTCCGAACCTGAAGAGAACATCCCCACATATCCAGATGATTTCTCGACGCATGGGTACGACTCGGAGGGTACATCCTCCACCACTCCCTCCGTCACTCCTCATATGAGGACGGTATTCATGACAGATAGCAATCAAGGCGGTTCCAGCGGTCGCCAGCACATCGACACGTTGGAGGCCATATTGCATACCTTGGTCAAGTCTGTAGACGAGATCAAAGTGGCACTTCCTACTCTGCAGGGAGTGACACCTGGCCAGACAAGCGCGGGTCCCGCAATCAACGTAGATTCAAATTCAGCGGCGCCAAACCAGGGCAATAATCCTCCCAAGATAACGGCCCCTACCGCGACAGATGAGGCCCGAGAAGTAAGAAGAGAGGTTCAGGAGCTCCGAGCAATGTTCCACGCCCGAGAAAACTCTCAAGACCTCAGAATACGGCAACCATATCCTGCTGAATAGAGGGATGTTCCCTTTCCGCCAAGATATAAGCCATTCAATATCAACCCATATGATGGCAAGACTTCAGCAAGTCGATACATCACTTACTTTGAGGTCACTACCGACCATCTGCCCCATGATGACGCTATCCTCATGCGATTATTTATTGGGGCATTGGAAGGAGTCGCCTTCTATTGGTACCGCAACCTGCCAGACAATTGCATCCACTCCTTCGCTGGCTTCAAACGCTTGTTCTTGGAGAGGTTCTATGAGGTAGGGCAGGATGTTACGATGTCTACCCTCATGGACGTCGTTCAAGGAGAGAAAGAACTGACGAGAAATTACATTGAGCGGTTTTGTCAAACCGCAATGAAGTTACCATCTGGCAACCCGGACTCTTCTTTGATTGAAATTTGCCAAAAGAGACTACTTCCAACAATTAGTCTCTGGATGGGCGAAAGTCAGTTCAAGGACTGGAAGGCTTTTATCATCAGTGCTACAAGTGCTGAAGAACGATTGAAGAAGGCTCGCCAACTGGGGTTGCATATCTCGGAGGGAGAGAACAAGAGCAAGCGTCCCAACACCAGCAACGACAATGGGAGTAGCCCCTCCAACAGCCGGGACAACAAAGGCAAGCAGGCTATGGTGACCGATACAGCCCAGAAACCCGAGCCACAGCCAGCAGACAAACAATGGCCTCAAACCACTTATTCCTTTGAAGACGGTCACGTCAAGCCTATCTTGGATATGCTTATACAAGGAGACAGGATTCAGCTTCCTCCACCAAGACGGGAGCCTCGACCGGCTGATTTGGAGAACCCAAAGTTCTGCCATTACCATCGCTACGTCCACCATGCTACACACGACTGCTATCAACTGAAACGGTATATCCAAAACCTCATCGATTCGAACGCCCTGGCCATCGATTTCGAAGAGGTAACCGTGACAGCCAACATGGTGTCCGTACAATTCGGCAGCTTCCCTCCAACAGAGACTCAGGACGGGATTATACCCATCCCTCTGGCAACAATGGAGATTGCTAATCTGCCGCCTGCTCGCGATCAAGCCGCTGGTCTAGTACCCCTCACCACATCATGAGGGAAAATCATGTGGGTCCATCCGGACCTAGTCCACGAGGTAACTCAGCCCTCTCCACCTTCTAAAAGGAAAAGTGAAAAAGTCAGATCCTGCCGTACTGCCTCGGCGGAAGAAGAGGAAGTTTCGGCCGTCACTACTCGATCCGGAACACAAGCCCAACCGGTGACCGAAAGCGCGACTGATGATCATCCGCCCACTACCAATAATGCTCCGGGACCGGCTCAGCCTTCGACGACCGACAAGCCTAGGCCGAAGGAGACTCGCTTCGACAAGTCCCTCCAGAAGGAGACACCTCAGGGGCTGGAGAGGCCCTACAACTTCGACATCTTAGCGCAATTAGCTAATACCCCGGCCAAATTGTCTTTATATGAACTCCTCAGGCTCTCAAAGGATGTCCGCACGTCTTTAAGTGAGGCGCTCCAAAATGCCGACGCATACTTGGCTCAGGTCAACCTTACGGGAGATAACCAACCTGCAGAGCTCCAAGATAGTGCGTGTACGGGAGCAATGCCCAACATCGTCTTCTCTCTGCAAGATATGCTCATCAAAACTAACCTACATGATCGCCCGCTATACTACACTGGATACATCGGCGACGTAAAGGTGGACCGAATGCATATTGATCCTAAGCATCATTCCGAAGGGTCTGCTACATCATCTTCGTATTCCGATGCATCGCCTGACACCTACAAGCACCGCCATTAGCGGTTTTTAATTCGGGCCGGAGCTACCCAATAGGGAAGATCCGTTTGAAGTGTCATATCGGCGATCCCCAATCAGAAGTCACCTGTTATGTCATAGATGCCGACACTTCTTACAATATCCTTCTGGGGCGGCCTTGGATACACGATTGCATGATCGTGCCTTCCACGCTACACCAGTGCTTTAAATATGTCGATAAGCACAGCTTCGTGAGGACAGAGTTTGCCGATATCGATCCCTTCAAGGGGGTCAAATCTTATTACTCAGACTCCTGTCTGTACGAAAAATCAAAGAAGCATCTGGCCGAAGAAGATGTGCAAGCTCACAACAAGACGGTTACAGGATCAGAAGAACCTCTAACGATCCACCTTCAGGCTCGCAAACCGGGCAATTCCGCACCCCTTACGGCCACTGCGTAAGGACGCAATCAGTCTCTCCGCACAAGAAGAACAGATGAGAATCCGGCTGCCAAGGTCCGGCCAGGTGCCGAGACCCACAACGGGGCCACTTACCATCAGACTGCCAAGAGTCGGTCAATCCCAAATAGAGAAGCTCAATCCCTCCGATAGACCTCTGACGATACGTCTGCCTAAGAAAGGTCACCCCGATGCGAGGTCTGACACTTCAAGCGAACCAGCCACTCCTCGCTCCACGTCAAGTGCCAAACTGGGGGTCGCTAGTCTGCCAACAACTCCACGATCTACTCCATCAACTGAACCCCTGATGATCAAGTTGCCCAAATCATCTCTCAGTCTGCATTTACACAGGGGATGGCTGAAGAAGAGTTGGAGCTGGCCAAGTATGTGGCTGCTCACACTGAGACTTGCTCATGTTGCCCATCAATGGCAACTTCCTGAAGAAGTATTACGTCCGAAACGACATCCAAAAAAAAAAAACAAAAACCCTGATGATTGAGTTATGTACCCCCCCGGTACCGCTTTTTTGCCATTAAAATTATTTTGATTAAAATCTTAATACAACAGAACAGTGATACAATATAGGACTTAGATGTAGTCCTAGGAGTACACTTTTGTTTAAGCTGGGTCCTTAGTGCCAATGGAGCGAGTGGTAATGCGTTGACTCCGTTGACCGGCTGACGGCGGTTATTGGTTCTCTGAAGGTGTTGATTGCTCTGGGTGCTGGAGCTTGCTGAGAGGAGGAAGACGTTGAGTGTCTAGGACTGCCTCTCTGGTGATTCTCTGTTGTGGATTCTTTTTGAGTTTGTGTGTTCTGAGTTCTGTGTGTGTGTGTGAAGGAGATGATCCTTCTATTTATAGTTTTGCAGGCTGGCTGCTCATGCGCGCATGCAGGATGGCCGGGTGTGGGGATGCCACGTAGAGGTCGCTGATGGAGGCGCACAGATGCTGCGCCCTGATCGAGGGGGAGAACTCTTCATACTGCTGTTGTGAGCCGGCACGTAGCAGAGAGAAGATCTTTCCGTTGCTGAAATCTTGGATGAGTTGAGTCAAAAGACACGTGTCATCGACTCATGGTTCGAAGATCTCGGATTTGGTGGAGAGGAGTGATCTGGTGGGCTGCGCCTTGGATTGGAGCAGGAGGAGGCTGCGGCTCATAACCGTTAGGAGTTACAAACCATTTGGGGCGCATGGCTTTTGAGGCACATGCAGGCGACTTTTCTTTGTCTTTCGAGATCAGAGAGCAGTCTGAGGCGCATGGCTTTTGAGGCGCATGCTGATTTGGACGCATGGCCGTAGAGGGCGCATGCGGTTGGTGAAGTGGCCACGTGGCAGTAGCCGTCGAAATAAAGTCATGATGATGCTGACGTTGCCGACACTTCGTTTTCTGAACTGTTCAGACTTTGGGAGGCGTACTGCCAACTCTGTCAGTTCAGCATTTAATGTTGGTGACGTTCGATGGACAGCTGAGTGGGTGCGTCGGTTGGCGTTCCACTCGGTATGGAGATGTGGGGGCGCATCCTCTGTAATGTGCCTGGTACTGAAGGGCACGCCTATGTGATGCGCCTGATGCCAAAGGGCGCGTACATGGCACATCTTCATTGGTCCGTCTGTTGAGTTCTTCAGAGCATTAGTGGCTCCCTAACTTAGCTGAATTCGAAGAGGCGAGTTCATTCATCAAAAATACAAATTCATTGTACTGACTTCGGGAAGGTTGCCACTTGGCGCATGGGTTTGATTTGCCCTGGCCTATGAATAGCAACAGTTTAAGAGAGTCTTGTTGTCTCTCCCTTGACTTCTCGACGAAGATGGATTCGACTAATCCTCCTCTTTGGCAAGACATTGTACTGTGGATGATGGTTCTCCTTGTTCAAAGAAGCTTTGACGGTGAACTCCTTCAGAAGACTGAGATTTGCCGAGTTGGAATGGACATAGATGTGCCTAAGGCTCATTATGATGGAAGAGCCCCAGGCTGGCAGATGCGCCTGTGTATTGACGAGGAAGTGATTCACTCTGAAGGGACGGAGTGATGCGCTGGAAGACAGGTACAACATGTTGCAACTGTTTAAACACAGACTGTCTTAGTGGTGGAGCCACTGTCTTGCGGTAGCAGCAGTTGATGGCGACCGTAGCACAAGTGTGCCCTATGAGGGGCGTATTATGCTTGTTGGTCGTCTCTCCTGATCGGCATTTGTGAGTGATCACGTTGCGCAGATCGTTGGAGGAGAGTGCCACCTTCGCACCCCCTTCAGGCGCATGGCAAGGCCAAGCCGGGGTGGTCAAGTGAGAGCGCCACCTTCGCACCCCCTTCAAGGCACATGGCAAAGCCAAGCACCGGGGTGGTCAAGTGAGAGTGCCACCTTTGCACCCCCTTCAAGGCGCATGGCAAAGCCAAGCGCCGGGGTGGTCAAGTGAATGCTGCACCCCCTGATCTCCCGATCAGTAGTGGGGGAACAACATTTAAAGTGACTTGAACGAACCTCAGACGCACAACCAGAGGAGGCGCGAGAGTTCAAGACCACCGGGTTTGCCTTGCTCGACTTGGTTGTGAACGCAATAGATGCGCCCAAGTGAGACAAGGACTTTGAAGGTCGGCTCATTTCTGGCGCAGCACCTGAGTCGACCTTATACAGCTTACCATCAGCAGCGCGCATGATTATGAACGCATGCTTCTGGTTTACTGTTGGCATAGCACGTTTGCGGCGCATGGCCCGTGCCGCCTTGGACTTATTCGTACCAGCCCGTGGGGCGCATAGTACTCAGAGTCCAAATTATCCTCGCCATGACAGCGAGTGAAAAGCTTACAGCCGACCCAGAAGAAGAGAAGAACAACTGCAACTTGTGGCTCGAACGGGCTCCCTGGATAACGGGCTCCCTTTTCTTTATTTATTTTTTTGGTGCCCTTTTCAAAGGAGACAAGAGGTCTCTATATATAGAGTGGAATGAGGCCTCCCTTCTTCTCCTTTCCGATATGGGATTAAAAGAAAGATCCCTATTTTTTTATGCTTCTACAAGACCCCCTTCAAAGTTTTTAAAACTTTTGGACAAGTTTTGAAATACTTTGAACAAGAAGCATGAATGGTAGAGCTGTTTAGGTGTGACAATCCTATCAGAGGTAGTATGGACGTGATAGGTTTGGGTACTTCCACTGGGGAATTTATGTGGACTTATCATCCATGGCGCACCTTGGTTTTAGGTACAGATAATAAGTTGAGAGAGAGAGAACCAACATATTTACTCAGAGGTAATATGGACGTGGTAAATATGGGATTGATGGTAGAGCTTTTCCTACTTAGAGGTGATATGGACGTGGTAGGAATGACTCTGGAGAGAGATACGCGGAACTACTCAGAGGTAATATGGACATGGAAGTTCTGCTGGGGATAGTGTAGTACTTTACTTTGTCTTTTTAGAAATAAAGAAGTACACAATTTTTGTGATGTGTTCATTTTAATTGTCATGAACTTAATGATTTGTGTGGACCTATTATCTTTTGCGCACCTTGGTTTTTAGGTACAGATAGTAAGTTTGAAGGAACCAATATGTTTGCTCAGAGGTAATGTGGACATGGCAATCACTGGGTTCGAAATGATAGAATCTCCCTACTCAGAGGTATTATGGACATAGTAGGAATGATCTTGGGGGATACGCCGAACAACTCAGAGGTTATATGGACGTGAAAGTTCTGCGATAAATGTACAATAACACAGGGGGTTTGTACAAGATGTTTACTCAGAGGTAATGTGGACGTGGTAAACATGATGGGTAGCGTAGGCTTACGAAGTATAAGATTCTGCTTTGTAGGGTGTAGAGAGACAACTCAGAGGTAATATGGACGTGGTTATCTTTCTACTGGAAGATGCCACGGAACAGCTGGGTCCCGGAGGCGTATGAGTTTGTGGAAAGAGATTGTTTGAGGAAGTACATGTCTGGAGGATGTCAAGAATAGTACTTCTTTAGGAACTTGCCGTTGATGGGCATCATGAACAAGTCTCCATTGGGTTTGGCGAGGCGGTAAGCACCGTTTGAGTATACCGTCTCTATGATGAAAGGTCCTTCCTACTTGGGCTCGAACTTTCCTGGTGTCTTGTGGGTCAACACCATTGGTCTTCTGACTGCTAAAACCAGGTCGCCAACTTGGGAAGTCCTCTTTTTGACCTTTTTGTTGAAAGTCTGTGATATACGGGCTTGGTAGAGCTCGATGCGTTGCTGAGCTAAGAGACGCTTTTTGTCAAGTGCCTCCAGTTCTCGCAGGCGACGACGTTGATTGTCTTCTTCTGTGAGATCGTTTGTGATTGCCACGCGGAGCGAAGGTATCTGTATCTCGAGAGGCAGTACTGCTTCGCTCCCGTAGACCAGGGAGAATGGAGTGTTACCTGTTGGGGTCCGTACCGTTGCGGTAGGCCCAAAGGCATTCGCCAAGCTTTTCGTCCCAGTCGCATTTGTTGGATGACACAACCTTTTTGAGCAGCCTAACGATAGTCTTGTTGAATGCCTCAGCTAATCCGTTTGCTGCCGGATTGTAGGCGGTTGAGGCCATGTTTTGAATGCGATTCTTGTCACAGAACCTGCTGAAAATGTGGCTGATGAATTGGGGACCATTGTCATGAATGATTCGCCTGGGTACTCTAAAACGGTAAATGACATGGTGTTTGATAAAGCTGACCACCCTGGAGCTTTTTACTTCCGCTAGTGGGACTGCTTCGCCCATTTGGAGAAGTAATCGGTGATGGCCAGGATGAAACGATGTCCTCTTGATGAAGGAGGGATGATTGGTCCTACAATGTCCATGCCCCAGGCTTCGAATGGCCAGGAGGCGATGTAGGATGTAGAGGTTCAGACGGTGTATGTATGAAGTCTGCATGAAGTTGGCATGCATGGCACTTCTTAGCATATTCCACTGCGTCGGCGGCCATGGTTGGCCAGTAGTAGCCCATACGTCGCAGTCGATCTTGCAACTTAGGACCGGGTTGATAAGCTCCACAAGTTCCGTCGTGAGCTTCTTGAAGAGCCTCGGCTTCTTGTTAGACAGACATCGAAGGAGGAGCCCATCGAAGGAGCGTCGGTACAGCATTTTAGTGGCTGTATCGTAGTAGAATCGAAGAGAGCGTCTCCTGACTGAGACGGCTTCCTTCGGATCTTCCGGAAGGATTCCGTAGACGGCGAAGTCGATGAACGGGAATCTCCAGTCTCGGACATTAACATCGATGTTTGTCGGCACGGCGTGAGCCATTTGCAAACATAGGTTGTTTCTGGGACAAATCAAGTCTCGGCCAGTTACCGTGACATAGTGTTGAGTCCCAAGGGGCACGGCCAATGAGGCTGCGAGGCCAGCCAGAGCGTCAGCCTCCAAGTTTTGTAGAGGGGTACATGTTCGATGAAGAACCCAGTGAAGGTTGAAATGATGTTCAATGCAACTTCATGGTAAGGGATCAAATCTTTATGGCGAACCTCGTATTGCCCCCGAATCTGGTTTACGCCGAGTTTCGAGTCGCCGTAGGCTTCCAGATGATCCACCCCCAGCTGTTGTGCTAGCTGGAGTCCCATGACGAGTGCGTTGTACTCAGCAACATTGTTGGAGCACGGCTTCTTGATTTGACTGAGAAAGGATTCGGCATCCTTCAGAGCTTCGCAGAGAGCTTCTCGGGAGTCCTTGGAGAGACGCAGGAGCTCGAACAAAGACAAACGTGCAGGAGTACTGGCCAGTTGCGCCAGAATGTCAAAATTGTGGGGCTTGGCTAGCCCTGAAGCATTTTCTTTCCGCAGAGGTCTGTCGAAACGGGCCTCCACTTGCTTTTGTTTATTGGCTGCTGAGGGCTTGGATGGACCCTCCTCAGGGATGGTGCCAGGAGGCACCACTTCGGCGGCAGCTTCACCGGGCTGGGAGTTCTGTTGTGCACGCGTCTGCACAGGAAGCGCCTCTTCCGTTGAAGAAGAGACCGTGCGGCAAGACTTGATCTTCCTGCCTTTTGCTTTGGAGGTAGGGCGTACCTCCGGTTGAGTTACCTCGGAGACGAGGTCGGGGTGAACCCAGAGGACCTCTCCTCGAGATGTGGTGAGTGGGACAAGTCCACTCACATTGTCACGGGTGGGTGGCAAGTTCACCACCTCCATTGTCGCCTTAGGGATGGGGACGACGCCATCTTGTGTGGTAGTCGGCGGCAAGGTGCCGAACTGAAGTGACACCACATTAGCTGACACCGTCTTCTCTTCGTAGTCGACGGAGATTATATTCGCATTGATCATGCGCTGGATGTAATTTTTGAGGACGTAGCAGTCCTTAGTCGGGTGTCCGACAAACCGATGGTAGGGACAGTACCTCGGGTTGTCCACTTTCCCGACTTCATCGGGCCGCTTCGGGTCCGGAAGCTTGATCTTGTCACCCTGCTTCAGTATCTCGAAGAGTTGTAGGGTGTCGTCATCATTGAATGAATAAACCTCCTTGGGTCTCGGTGCCAGTGGAGGCTTTTGAGTAGGCGCAGATGCGCCTTTCGGGCATTAACAGTCAATGCCTGTTTCCCCTTTGTTTCTCGTCGTCGGAGTTGTTGATTGCGGACTTTTTCTCCTTATCGTCAAAGGCGGGGAAGCTAACACCCAGAAGACGTGCATTGGCCGCCTTCTTCTCTGCAGCTTCAGCTTCGATGATTAGGGAGCTCCAGTCGGGAGGGGGAGTAGAGTTAAGCCAGAGCTTTACTGCAGGCAGCATGTTCATACTGCAAGCGGAGAGAAGCGCATGCTCTGGCATGCCTGGAGGTAGCCTGAAGCAGGCCTGACGGAAGCGTTCGATGAATGTCCGAACCGTTTTCTGTCCTTCTGGCGTATCTCAATGAGAGACGCCATCGTCATGTCCTTCCCACCGTTGTAGAAACGGTCGAGGAAGAGGCGTGTCAGGTCGTCGAAGGACGATATGGAATTATCGGGGAGGCTGCAGTACCAGTCATAGCCACCCCTTTCAGGGCCCCAACAAAGATGCTGGTGAGGAGCGGTCCTCCTTCGGAAGATGCCTGTCTGCGATTGGAAGTACGTCAGGTATCGTCGTGGAGAGTCCTTCCCATCATACGGGGAGTGTTTGTGGTTATACTTTGGGGGATAAACCACCTGTTCCACTCAAGGGAATAAGGCTGGGGAATGCCCATCTTCTAGCGCTCCTGCCTGTTCTTGGACTCGAAGCGCTCCCGCGGATCTTTGATCATTTCGACCACGTCCTCCGTGGAGTAGGAGTCGGGGAAGGGGTACCACCTGGAGTGGAGCGTTGAGGGCTCGACGTCCGGGGTGCTTCTGTGTCTGAGGGTGTTCGTTGGAGGGCACACTCGATCTCCATTGGCTCCTGGGTCGGGACATTTGAAGGTGTCCTGATCAAGGCCGACCGTATCTCAACTGCTGAGTCAGTGCTTGCATTGAGGCAGAGAGGGTTTTGAGTCCTCCCTCTAACGAGTCTATGCGTGGACAATGTCCTGTGGCGGCGCATCAGTCTCAAGATCACCCCCGGTCGTGTATACTGTCATGACACGGCCGGAAGTGGATGGATCAGTTGAGGCTTCGCTCTCAGCCTCGCTCTCATGTGGGGGAGTCACTTCTCCTGGTGTTTGGCCACCCCCAGCCACATTCTGGAGTTCGTCTTCGACAGGCACATCTGTAAGGGCCTGACTGCCCTCAGCTCTGTCTTGAAGGGCCTCTTCGTTTCCAGCACTACCCCCGGCGGTGTCCTGGAGGACATCGTCATTTCGAGGGGCTTCAGGGAGGCCATTTTCGCCTTGATGAAGATCCGCCGCAGCTGTGCTTTGGACATCTTCGTCTTCGGAAGGAGGCTCGACAAGGGTCTGGCTACCCCCAGCTTCCTCCAAGAACTTCTTTCTCGACCGAGTGCCTTCGAACACTCCAGAGGTCGAGACAGCTGTCTTGGTTTTCCTCGGCTGGCTTTTGGATGAAGACGAGGAATTGGCAGTCGTCTTTCGGACAGATTAGGAGTTGGAGATCATGTTGCATGAAGCAACCTTTAGCTCCTCTTCTGCTGACACCTTCGTCCCAAGGCGATGTCGGAGGGGTGTCGACGATTGTAGCCGTTGGAAGACCGACTGCTTTGGTGGTACTGCCGTCTTGCAACAGCAGTTGATGGTGACCACTGCACAAGTGTGCCCCGTGAGAGGCGCATCGTGCTTGTTGGTCAACTCTCCTGACCGGCGCTTGTGAGTGATCGCGTTGCGCAGGTCGTTGGAGGAGAGTGCTACCCTCACACCCCTCTCAGGTGCATGGCAGGGCCAAGCGCCGGGGTGGTCGGGTGAGTGCTGAGCCCTCTGATCTAATACCAAGCAGGCATCACGATCAGTAGTGGGGGAACCACTGCATTTGAAGTGACTTGAACGGACCTCAAACGCACAACCAGAGGAGGCGCGGGAGTTCAAGACCACTGAGTTTGCCTCTCTCGGCTTGGTTGTGCACGCAGTGAATGCGCCCAAGCGAGATAAGGACTTTGAAGGTCGACTCGTTGTTAGTGCAGAAGCACTTGAGTCAACCTTGTACAGCTTGCCATCGGCAGCGCGCGTGATCGTAAGCGCGTGCCTCTGGCCGGCTGCTGGCATAGCACGTTTGTGGCGCATGGCCCGTGCCGCCTTGGATTTCTTCGTACCAGCCCGCTGGGGCGCATAGTACTCAGCATCCAAATTCTCCTCGCCATTACAGCGAGTGAGTCTGTCAAAGACAGAGGCTCTTTATGGCGCATCAGAAGTGATGCGCGGGCATTGGCTGCGCCCCTGCTCCGTCGACGTATCTCCTCGCCTGAGAGGAATGGCTGGGGAACGTGGTCAGCCACACGCTTCCCCGAGAGATGCGCTGCATCAGCGGGCGCACCTTGACTGCTGAGGACGTCAGCAGGAAGGGAAGGCTGGACGGGCGCATCCCCTTCAACGGTGGTGCCCAAGGCGTCGACTTTGCGCACCCAGACTGCGCGGGTCTTCTTCGGCTTCGACAGCCGCTTCGAAGGACTCGTACTTCCTTCAGAAATGAACTCCTCGTACGCCTGTTGATTGAGGCGCACTACCAGCGTCTTGTGGGAGGAGCCCACCTTCACGTCGTCGGCCTGTGACACGACCTTCTCGGTAGAGGAGAAAGAAGTCCCCAGCAGAGTCGCCAGCTTGTTTGCCATTAAAATTATTTTGATTGAAATCTTAATACAAACAGAACAGTAATACAATATAGGACTTAGATGTAGTCCTAGGAGTACACTTTTGTTTAAGCTGGGTCCTTAGTGCCAATGGAGCGAGTGGTAATGCGTTGACTCCGTTGACCGGCTGACGGCGGTTATTGGTTCTCTGAAGGTGTTGATTGCTCTGGGTGTTGGAGCTTGCTGAGAGGAGGAAGTCGTTGAGTGTCTAGGACTGCCTCTCTGGTGATTCTCTGTTGTGGATTCTTTTTGAGTCTTGTGTGTTCTGAGTCTCTGTGTGTGTGAAGGAGATGATCCTTCTATTTATAGTTTTGCAGGCTGGCTGCTCATGCGCGCATGCAGGATGCGCCGGTGTGGGGATGCCACGTGGAGGTCGCTGATGGAGGCGCACGGATGCTGCGCCCTGATCGAGGGGGAGAACTCTTCATACTGCTGTTGTGAGCCGGCACGTAGCAGAGAGAAGATCTTTCCGTTGCTGAAATCTTGGATGAGTTGAGTCAAAAGACACGTGTCGTCGACTCATGGTTCGAAGATCTCGGATTTGGTGGAGAAGAGTGATCTGGTGGGCTGCGCCTTGGATTGGGCGCAGGAGGAGGCTGCGGCTCATAACCGTTAGGAGTTACAAACTATTTGGGGCGCATGGCTTTTGAGGCGCATGCAGGCGACTTTCCTTCTGTCTTTCGAGATCACAGAGCAGTCTGAGGCGCATGGCTTTTGAGGCGCATGCTGATTTGGACGTATGGCCGTAGAGGCGCATGCGGTTGGTAAAGTGGCCACGTGGCAGTAGCCGTCGAAATAAAGTCATGATGATGCTGACGTTGCCGACGCTTCATTTTCTGAACTGTTCAGACTTTGGGAGGCGTGCTGCCAACTTTGTCAGTTCAGCATTTAATATTGGTGACGTTCGATGGACAGCTGAGTGGGCGCGTCGGTTGGCGTTCCACTCGGTATGGAGATGTGTGGGGGCGCATCCTCTGTAATGTGCCTGGTACTGAAGGGCGCGCCTATGTGATGCGCCTGATGCCGAAGGGCGCGTCCGTGCATGGCGCATCTTCATTGGTCCGTCTGTTGAGTTCTTCAGAGCATTAGTGGCTCCCTAACTTAGCTGAATTCGAAGAGGCGAGTTCATTCATCAAAAACAAGTTCATTGCACTGACTTCGGGAAGGTTGCCACTTGGCGCATGGGTTTGATTTGCCCTGGCCTATGAATAGCAACAGTTTGAGAGAGTCTTGTTGTCTCTCCCTTGACTTCTCGACGAAGATGGATTCGACTAATCCTCCTCTTTGGCAAGACATTGTACTGTGGATGATGGTTCTCCTTGTTCAAAGAAGCTTTGATGGTGAACTCCTTCAGAAGACTGAGATTTGCCGAGTTGGAATGGACATAGATGTGCCTAAGGCTCATTATGATGGAAGAGCCCCAGGCTGGCAGATGTGCCTGTGTGTGACGAGGAAGTGATTCACTCTGAAGGGACGGAGTGATGCGCTGGAAGACAGGTACAACATGTTGCAACTGTTTAAACACAGACTGTCTTGGTGGTGGAGCCACTGTCTTGCGGTAGCAGCAGTTGATGGCAACCGTAGCACAAGTGTGCCCTGTGAGGGCCGTATTATGCTTGTTGGTCGTCTCTCCTGATCGGCATTTGTGAGTGATCACGTTGCACAGATCGTTGGAGGAGAGTGCCACCTTCGCACCCCCTTCAGGCGCATGGCAAGGCCAAGCGCCGGGGTGGTCAAGTGAGAGCGCCACCTTCGCACCCCCTTCATGGCACATGGCAAAGCCAAGCGCCGGGGTGGTCAAGTGAGAGTGCCACCTTTGCACCCCCTTCATGGCGCATGGCAAAGCCAAGCGCCGGGGTGGTCAAGTGAATGCTGCACCCCCTGATCTCCCGATCAGTAGTGGGGGAACAACATTTAAAGTGACTTGAACGAACCTCAGACGCACAACCAGAGGAGGCGCGGGAGTTCAAGACCACTGGGTTTGCCTTGCTCGACTTGGTTGTGAACGCAATAGATGCGCCCAAGTGAGACAAGGACTTTGAAGGTCGGCTCGTTTCTGGCGCAGCAGCACCTGAGTTGACCTTATACAGCTTACCATCAGCAGCGCGCATGATTGTGAACGCATGATTCTAGTTTACTGTTGGCATAGCACGTTTGCGGCGCATGGCCCGTGCCGCCTTGGACTTATTCGTACCAGCCCGTGGGGCGCATAGTACTCAGAGTCCAAATTATCCTCGCCATGACAGCGAGTGAAGAGCTTGCAGCCGACCCAGAAGAAGAGAAGAACAACTGCAACTTGTGGCTCGAACGGGCTCCCTGGATAACGGGCTCCCTTTTCTTTATTTATTTTTTTGGTGCCCTTTTCAAAGGAGGCAAGAGGTCTCTATATATAGAGTGGAATGAGGCCTCCCTTCTTCTCCTTTCCGATGTGGGATTAAAAGAAAGATCCCTATTTTTTTATGCTTCTACACCGCTGAACTCACATCCACTCCAGATTATCTAGTCATGTACCCGCTGGTACCACTGAACTCACATCCACATTCTCTCCAGATCACCGAGTCATGTACCCTCCCGTACCGCTGAACTCACCTCCTCCTTCCACAAAAATCCCAAACTACCAAGTCATGTACCCACTGGTACCTTTGAACTTACACTTTGATCACAAAATTTATGGATTGTCGAGTTATGTACCCGCTGGTACCCCTGAACTTACATCCCAGTCACTCTTTTAGGGAGAACGTTATGTATAAACATACCTCTGAACTTTTTTCCTGGAAGGGATCCTCCTCATGATCCACTACCCGCACTCCCAGTGCACAAAAAGGGTAACAGATCCACAAATTTCCAAAACGGCCATGTCCTCATTACCTCTGAGTGGTTCCATTTCTGCCAAAAACAAATCACCCCTTTACATAGAACTTCCATGTCCTCATTACCTCTGAGTCGTTCAATGTACCCCTCTTCATTGAGCCCACTCCTGCCATGTCCTCATTACCTCTGAGTGGGAAGGCTCCGTCGAAGAAAACTTCATACTTGCCATGTCCTCATTACCTCTGAGTAAGTATATCGATTCCCTTTCAACCTATTATTTGTACCCACAACCGGAGTACGCCAAAGATAATAGGTCCACAAATATCCTCGTTGAGTTTTCTCCTGTCATGTCCTCATTACCTCTGAGTAGGAAGATTCCGCGGTGAAACAAAAACCCTCATGCTTGCCATGTCCTCATTACCTCTGAGTAAGTATGTTGGTTCCTTTTCATCCTATTCCGTATCCTAAGCCAGGGTACGCCAAGGATAATAGGCCCACAAATGTCCTCTGTTGACCATAAATGTCCTCTGTTGACCACAAACGTCCTCTGTTGACCACAAATGTCCGCTGTTGACCACGAATATCTTCCGTGAAGTCTCCCCTGCCATGTCCTCATTACCTCTGAGCAGGAAGATTCTACGGTAAAACCCTCATGCTTGCCATGTCCTCATAACCTCTGAGCAAATATGTTGGTTTCCTTTCATCCTATATCCGTATCCTGAACCAGGGTACGCCAAGGATAATAGGTCCACAAATATCCCTTGCTAAGCTTCTTAGCATAAATCCACCATCTCACCATGTCCCGGGAGCCCAGCTGCTACGGCATTCTTTTTCCCAATACCGAGAGCACCCATGACCACTTTGCCATGGCTGTTCCGGATATCCTAACCAAACTTGTTATCCGTACCTAAAACCAAGGTA